>JAVSBS010005975.1:44779-69180 GCA_033124195.1 Coracias cyanogaster
CCCCCCCCCCCCCCCCCCCCCCCCCCCCCCCCCCCCCCCCCCCCCCCCCCCCCACACGAACCAACCAACTCTGTCAGCTCAAACATGGGATGTTTTGGGGTCTGTGATGGTCTGTGGCTCCCCCAGGAGCCAGAGACACATGCACTGAGTGATCACTCAGAAAATCATTTTCTGCACACCCTGAGAGATCTTGATTTTTTTACTCACCCTAGAAGGATACGGGAGAGGCACAAATACATCCCATCAAAACCAGAAAATGGATAAAACAATATTTTTAGAGCACTGGACTGGCCTATAGAGTTATTTTCTGATTTAAAAACCATCATCCAGAAGGGTCAGGCATCTTAACTGGTCGGTGCTGCCCCAATAAATTCTAAGTTTGCCGTTGCAGACACTAGTCAGGATCACTTTATTTTGTGAAGTCCCTGATGTACTTTCAAGCTACTCTTCACTGAAATTATACCAAAAGACTTGAAATTTCTTAAAGTGTTTTCAACAAAAAAAAAAAGAAAAAAAAATAAGATCCTGCCAAGTTCTCACTCCCCACAGGAGCAAGTACCAGAAGCAGCATTTGGTTTTAAAATTGTTATCCTGGGCAAACACTGAAATCCAGGCACAGGAAGGGCGATGTGACAGCTACTGACCATTTCCATCTACTCCAAAAGAAAGGGCACAAAAAGAAACTCTCTCGTGGGTTTCTGAGTCACTTGTGTCTCTTTACATTCAAACCTGTGGATGCTTGGGTGGGTGGGAGGGAGATGATGTTTCCTGGAAGCTGAATCACTGGTTGTTGTCGGTTGAAGAGCTCAGGTTTAACGGGATATCCCCTTGGACATCCACAGAGGACAGGTAGGAAGCCATATTTTCAGATGGAACGTAAAGTGATGAACTTTCAGGCAAGCTGATGAGGTCATTTCCAAAGATTGACTGACGATCAATGAGGAACTGCTGGGTGCTTTCAAGGATGACATCTTTTCCTGGGAATGCAAACGGACAAGAGAAATCTCAGTTTCTTGAAGGCAAGTTACTAGACTTGATGTATGTAGAACTGAAAAGCAGCAAGGCAAATCCCCACTGGAACAGGAGGTGAGGGGCCTCGCTCCAGGCAAAAATGGCTTGGAAACAATGAAGTCAAACACAAAAGCCCATTAAGATCGATGGGTTCTGCCTGAATGCTGAGATGCCTCACAGGAAGGGAAAGAGGGATGACCAAATGGTTGGAGACACTGAGAAGTAGTAAGAGCAGCTTCTCTTCTCCTTCACTCAACAATTGTTTGGTTTTCCTCATCTTTGCCAAGGGAGACATCTGCCAGTTGCCCCGTCACACCACTGCATGGACCAGAAAGGCTTTGCAAACGGGATGTGTCTCTTGCCCAATTCAGCTCCAGCCTGCTTAAGAATTCTCTCCAGGGTAGCTGGGCTTTTAACACCTTTGATGCTCATGCAAGATGCTGAGCTGAAGGTGGAGACTGGAAGTCCTTGAATGACACACAATACATCCAAAGTCTGGGGTGGGGTCAGTACCAAACTAAGGCTCTCAAAAGCTCCTCTTTCAGGTCTATCCCAGCTGAATACAACTGAAAATAATATAACCACTACTCCAAGAGCCGGAAAACACTTCTAGATTGGTATCTAAGGTCAATGACACACTTAATCAGAGTCAGTGAGTGGGAGAAGGTCAGCTGGACTGTTGAGAAGCTGAGAGACAACCTTTGCCTCTGGCTGCTAGCAGCTACTGGGTCACCTCCTCTGCAGCAAGAGCCAGAGGAAACACTAGACCCAAAAAGCTCCTACCACCCATACCCACTTGGATCACACATCGCTCTTAGTAGGTGTTGGACAGGCAGACACTGATAGATACGAGGTGGACCCAAGCAGAAACAGAACAAGTTCAGTAACATTGAAAGCTTAGATTATCCCCCACACTTTCCCCACTGCTCAGGAACTGGCTTAGTGGTTGTTGTGGAAACATTGCTGGCTGACAGTCATGGAAGTAAAAGAACAAAGGTGGTTTGCTCCCTCCAGGTGGCAAACGGTCAGCGCTGGACACTGGGTCTAGCTGCTGATATCTCCAACACTTAGTTACACCCCACCTCCCGAGGCTGCAAGAGCTTCCAGTGCTCCTACCTGGGCAGGCGTTGTTAAACGGCGGGTTGAACACTTTGGAGGACAGCTCAGTTGCGTTCTTCTCCAGGTCCACTGTGAGTCGCTGCATCTTGGTGCAAAAATATAAACTACAATGTACAATTATACAAAGACAGGGGAGCTTGTTAGAACTAGGCCATTTCTGCAACATCAGTGCTTCATCAATGCTGCACAACATCCACCGGTAACGCAAGCTCTCCTCCCTGCCCTGCCTCTCCTCCCAGCCTCGCCTGCACTGGTTAAAGCAGCCAAAAGCATGTGCTCAAGGGCAGACACGCCTGAAGGAGGGGGCTAAGGGAGATGTAATCCCCTAATTAGCACTGGCTAATGTGGTGTGGAGCTCAGGTCACAGGAGAAGGTGACAGGGGCAGTCCCTGCCCCGCTGCCCTGCAGAGCAAACCCACAGTCCTCTGCAGCCAGCAGCAAACACCAGAGGAATTTTCTTTCCATTTGCCTATAGCTGTCTTTAAAGTCAAACTCGCTTTTGCTCACACGGAGTTACTGCGGGTGTTACTTCCAGGCTTCTC
Source organism: Coracias cyanogaster (assembly GCA_033124195.1). Lineage (NCBI taxonomy): Eukaryota > Metazoa > Chordata > Aves > Coraciiformes > Coraciidae > Coracias > Coracias cyanogaster. Next base: position 47,452 of record JAVSBS010005975.1, read on the forward strand.
CGCGCTCATGACTTTCTGTAGGACGAGGAAGCCTAAGGGTAGGCTGCACCAGCGGCTGGGAAACGCGGGGGACACGAGGACTCAGCTACTGAGCATTGCAGGCTCCCTCTAACGCGGTCCTTTTTGAAAGAGGCTGCCCCTTGCCTGCAGGATCTGCTAATATTATCTATCTCTTCAGAGACCCTCCTTCCTAACACTCAGGAAGTGGAATTACCTAGTCACTTCAAAATTATTAAATCACACCCCAGAAAGGGTGGTGGTATCATGAAGAAGGCCTGGAGACCTTTTGCCCTTGATTAGAACAGACTGCACTTCATTTGCGCGTCTGTAGAAATGGCAGAACCATCCAAGCCTTTATCTGCCCAGGCTGGCAGCGAGGACTGTGAAAACTCACCCTCCATCAAGCAGGAAAAGGAACCCAGCCATGAAACACACATTTCCTTCACTGTTTATGAAATCACCACATGCCCTTCAGAAATGTCTGGGCCAGTTCCAAACAACCAAGGAGTGATTGTTTGGCAGTGTTTCTTCTGTACTTAAACCTCTGTTCTAATTGCATGTGGTTCTACTGCTCCTGAAACGTGCAGGGCCGCCTGCACTTTATAACAAAGGCGTATTTTAGGAAGAGCTTTGGCACAAAGACACTTTATGAATCTATGATATCAGCAGGACATGATATTTATGCTAAGAGAAAGTTTAGAGTGGCCAGTTTCAGTTCAACCAACCAATCCAGGACACCAAGCCATCTCTGGCTGAGCAGGAAAGGCAGGTGGAGAGCAGAAGATAATGCTCTCCGCTGCCCTCGGGAGATGCGCACGTGCTGTGCTTTACCGCCCGCTCCCCTCTGCCTTTAAAATAACTGAGCGTTCTTCAGTTAGGCACCAGCTCTGCTTCATCATTACATTATTGTCATCATCATCATCCTATCTCAGAAATGCACGTCTCTTACCGGGGACAGACCGGCTTCCATTTCAGTCAAATTCCACTCGCTCAAAGATAAATTGGGGTTGAAGACCTGTTGGGAGAAGACGACAGTGAGGGCTCTGAAAGGTGTGGCAGCGCGAGATGCTCCTCGGCTCAGCTGCCTGCTGGCCGGGACGCCAGAGAGCCACTTCTGCCCGTGCCCCCGCTGCTCTGGTAACACCAGCTGAAGCGGCAGGCAAAGGCCGTGTGTGCATTGGGTGGTAGCACAGCCAGAGCAGCAGGGGCTGGGCTGGGCCCTGGGGCCCTGTTTGGGCCCTGTTTGTCACTTGGGGTAATTTGGAGGACAGCGCAGGCACGTCCTGAACTGGGGCCGCTGCTGGTGTCACCGCACCTGCAAGTCAAAGCCCTTTGTTGCTGCCCTTGGGCCCTAGGGCCCTTCCAGATTGAGACCCTTTGTGAAAGCATTCCAAAACATGGTAGCAGAGGACAGGCTACTGCTGCATCGGTGCCTCGGTGGCCTTTTCTCAGGTGGCTGAGGGATCTGGGAGAAGGAGCCGTGGATCTGGGTGCAGCGCTGTGACCCATCCCCACTGCTGTGACGTTCAGTTGCACGGAGAGAGAAAAGTGTGTCAGCGACAGGAAAGCACCAAGAAACAGAAACCAGCGGAGTCAGCGGCAGAGCAGCCCCTTAGAAAAGCTTTTTGTAAAGTCAAAATTAATCGCAGACACTTGGGAACTGGCTCTAAGAGAATAAGATAGGCTTGTGAAAGGACTTTTTATTCCTGTTTATCCACAGAAGCTTACCATGTGCCTGTCTCTGAGGCACCTCCTCAGGGGAGCCTGTCTTTGACACACAGATTCTCATGTAGATTAATGGCAAAAGCCTTTCACATACTCACTGTATGTACCAGGAGAGTGAAAGACAGAAATCAACAAACCTTCCTATTTCTGCATATCAGAAAAAAGCCACCATCCCTTTCTAAAGAACAGCGACCTGAGACAGATCAATATCTCAGCAGAGAACTTGACATGGGCTTCCTAGAACGTGAGGAAGAGGGGAAGGGAGTAGAGCTAAACACAGTGTGGGGCTTTCTAAGATGCAGAATATGCAGGAAATAAACTAACCCACCCAAAGCAATTCCCAGACTAGCTAGAGAGGGGTATCAAGCCTGGTTTGCATAAATGCCTTGGGTCTCTTGTTGATGTCTTTACCAAACGCGCTCTATTTTGTGCTCCTAGAAGTCCAAACCCATACATTTCCAGAAGAAACCTAAGAAAGCATCATTTAAAATCTACGATCCTGCCAGTTCTTCTGGGCAGGTCAAAGCAGAGCTGCGGCTCTGCTGGCAGCATGTGACAAAGTGGCCGAGGAGAAGGGGCCGCCCGCTCTGACCCCCCATCTGCCAGCCCCGCACTCACGTCCAAGAGGCTGGTGGGCTCCAGGCCGTACTGCTGGCTCCTCAGCAGCAGCTGCAGCCCTTCCAGGCTCCAGTCTGTGCCCTCCAATGGGTCTGGGATATCTGCTCTGAGAAAAGACAAGGGGAAATATTGCCACCAGCAAGACTTGCATAGGTACATACAGAAAGCGGGGCTGAGCATAGAATCATAATGGTTGGAAAGGACCTCTCAGATCATCAAATCCAGCCTTCATCCCAACATCTCCCTAACCACTAGACCATAGCCTCAAGTGCTACCCTTCCAGCATGAGGTTTATGCTTAAATCTCAGTTTGAAAACCAAGAGCCCACTGTCAGCCTGGCTTTGTGCCGTATAATTGGGTTTAATCCCAGAAGTAGAACCCAGCAGAGCACACGGGATGGGGCTGGTGGTAAAACAAGGGAGGCTCCTCCTCTCCCGGGTGACACATGAGGTCTGGGGATGGGTAGCCTGTGCACATCTGCTCAAGACTGGGAAAATGAAACCTTGTCTTAGAGGAAATCCTTCTAGAGAGGCACGTGGGATCCAGAACAGGCTGCATTCCCACCCTCCCTCATCCAGAGACGGCCGGATTACTATTAACTAATGGCTTTTAAAGGTGTGCCTTTTACCTGCAGGCATTCAGCCTGCATTCACCGAGACAGTCAGCAACCGTGAGGCTCTGCTGGCTTCAATCCCTCCAAAGCTATAAAAAGTTCTCTTCAAATCCAGAGGGTGACTTTTCTTCCAATAAAATGTTTTTCAAGGAGCCAGTGGGTTCAGAAGGAGGGATGTGGTTCCCCAAAGGAAAATAGAAGCCTTTCTGATAACCTGATAGAGTGTTTTGGGGTCTCCCCCTGGCCGAGTCCTCCTGTAGCTGCCATCAAGAATGGATTCTGCAGTTAACTTGAGCCTAATGACACTGCTCATACCTCTTGTAAAGCCTTGCTTTGGCCTGCCTAGCGTTTTCCTGAGCCCTCCAGCTCTAGGAGACGAGCAGAGTAACACTGCTACCTTTTGTGGGGTTCCACTCTCAGCTGGAAATGGGGAAGCTGAGATCTCTTGCCATGTCAGCTCCCCGGTACCTCCCCAGGAGGAGGAGATGCAAAGGGAGAACAGACTAAGGAGAAAAATCTATTTGACTTCACGGCACAGGAAAGGAAAAGAAAGGGGGCAATTTTTTTCCTTCTCAAGCCCAACCCTGGGTCTGATAAATGCTGTGCTGCCTTATCCAGTATATGCCCCAGTTAGTGCAGAGGTTACGGCAATGATTAAGTGGCATCTTCTGTCACTGTTGGTGACACATTACTTACTGCACACCAGCGACAGATAACTTCCTTATGACTTCATGCAACCACAGACTCAACAAAACAATGACAGGGGACACAGAAACCCCTACCCCTGTGAACTCTTCCCTGGGCTTCAAGGGTCCTCTAAGCAGGTGCCACAGGTACAGGAAGGAGCTCACCGAGCTACGTTAGGTGATTTAAAGTGAGCCTCCCATTTCCCCCCCCGCTAACGGGAGGAGAGGACCATGGAACACTTGGGCTCACATCTCTCCCTCACACCCTCACCTGTCCAGCAATGCCCTTCTGCCTCTTCTCTCGGATGGTTGTGAGGTCCCTGCTGGGGCTGCACCACAGCTCCCTTTACCTTCCAGGACAGACTGGACCATGGCAACTGGGAGCACAGGGGGCTCGGAGCAAGCCCGGCAGCCTGGCAGGGGGACGTCAGGCTCAGTGGCGGCCTTCACTCCAGGGCTGACCGGCTCTTCCTTGATCAGCATGAGGCACTTCTCTCTGTATCAGAGAGAAGACTTAGCATCACACACAAATCTGCTCCATAAAGGCTTCGCGTTGCCGGGAAGAGCAGTAGCACAAGGGCTTGCTTCCCCTTCCCGTCACACTGCTCCACAGGGTCTTTCCCTTCCCCTAGATGGGCAAAAGAACCCAGCAACCCTGTTTTCTTTCCAGCAAGCTTCCAGAAACAAGCTCAGCTGGAATATCTTCAGTCACTTCACCACTCAGAGAGAGAATAAAGTTGCCCCCTTTGATTGTTTTGCAAATACAGAAAATACGCTTCCATGAGTTGGTCATTCCTGAGATGAATGTTAGCCTGGGGACAGGTTAAAGGGTCATAGGCTGGAGAGGTTCTCCTGGAAAAGAAAACTTTCCTCCTCAGAGATAGGAATGGGATCATCAGAAAGACCTTCCCATGTAGGAGTTAGGATTGGACCAGCAATCACCCTAGAGATCCCAATGCCACAGGTCAGGATCTTGCGGCCCTGCGGGACTTGGAACAGAACCTGTAAGATCTGACAGTCCCAGGTAGAAGGTTTACTTGTGTAGAAGCAGACATGTAGCCTTTTTCCGGTGGGACAGGTACACCATGTTATTCCTAGACAGACCTATGACGTTGAAGTTTGCAATAGTAGTATTTTGTATGTAAAAAGCTACTCTGTGCCACTCAGAGGAGATGTCACAGCTCCCTGTGAACCTGCACAACTGGACCCAAAGTGACAAACACATGTAGATGAGCAGGCACAGGGCATGGAGAGCCATACCAGAAAACATCACCTAACACCACTTCCAGACTAGCTTTGCTGCAAGACTTCACATGAGCGTGCCACACACATGGGATGCTGTGCGACACCACAAAGCCTTCCTCAGCATTCCTTTCAGATCACCTTCTCATCTCCGGAGTCCTAAACTCCCACAAGAAGCTTATATGGATTTAGGAAGTCCCATGCTCCTGAACTCACCAGGGCTGTGGCTGGCTCTGATTCTCAAGTCCTGCAGGCACAGCAGAGATCAGAGGGCACCAGATGGCACTTGGTAATTAGCAGAAATAATATAACCTTCCACTGAAGTTGCTTTTTGTTTTTTCCTTCTTTAGAAATGGCTTCTAGGTGTTTTGTTGGTTGTTTTGTTTTTTTTTTAATCTGGAGCTCTTCACATGCCTCGAGCTAATTTTATGGCCATGGTTGCAATTACCAGGCAGATTTACAGGCAATTTCTAGAGTATAGCTGCCTCACCTCTATGTCTGAGAAAATGTTTCCATGATTCATCTGTCTACTTACTTTCCACTGACGGAGTTGTAGCTGCTCTGCTCCTAGCCCTGAACGCACGGCACGGCTGTGGCAGGAAGAGATAAGTGTTCAAATACCTCTGCATCCAGTTTGTGAGTTACCGGGGCTATTTCACAGAAAAGTTGTCAAGCATCGGAAGTTGTTGTGATGCAACCTTTCTGCTCTCATTAGCAGAGAGATGTACAGTCTGATTCTGTTTCTTCTTTGTCAAAGCCAAAAGGACATTTCCTTTCTCTCAACAAGCCCTACAAGTGTTGTATCTCATTATCTGATAAAGTCTGAGACAGCCCCTGTCTTAAGAACAAAATATAAGGAAACATGGAATATTTCTCAGAGAGCTGAGTAGAAGTTCTCAGCATGAAAGTCATGACTTTGTGTCCAAAGTTATGCTGTTATTATCCCTCCCTAACTCTGAAAATCTGACCCACATTGCAAACTGGAAAAAAATATCCCAGTCCACCATCTCTGTAGGGAATCACACAGAGACTCTGGTGGAATTCCAGCCTGGAAAAGCTCTTTGGAATTGATGTATGTCCATACCTGTCTCCCGCTGGTTTTAATCACAAGCATGTTTACCTGTCGGTTTCAGGAGGGGACTGCATATTTATTATGTTGGATGGTGATGCTTCAGTAACATCAGATATGATGGGTCCTCCAGCAATTGCAGGGCTGTTTAAGCATGAGGCAGGTTCTGTTGATGGCTAAGAGGAAAGCAAAAATCCGATAGATTTATCCTTCTGAGGCCCAGAACAAGTCCAAGGCCCTATCTGAGATAGCCAGGATTTACTCCCTGTGCCCTTGAGTCTTCCTTGTGTGGAAACCAAGAAAGCTTTTGCCTGGTGTGTAACATTATCATTTCCTCTGGCCTTTCCTCCAGCCACACAGAGGTGTCTGGTGTCTGCTTTGGTGGGCTAGGCTGGTGGGGATCCCTCAGCGACCGCGCAAATCTGGCTCTGGTCAGAAAGGTGATAGTACCCACTTGTAGAAGATACTTCTTCCTCCCTGCCCGTGAAGTGAGCCAGGCTGGGTAACACCACGGAGAGTTTGGTGCGGGGTCTGCCTTTCGCTTCCACAACCCATCGCCTCCCACGTGAGCACGGCAGCACCAGCTCATGCCAGCTCATGCCCCTCCCTGAGACTGGGGGCCTGAAAAAATAGTACATGTCCCTCCGCTTTGCAAACCTCTCCTCCACTGCCAAACTCTGCCTACTTTTTAACCTGCTCTGTTGCTTCAAGTACTTTTCCACCCTGGCCGAAGAAACCTCACCAACCTACCGACTGTATGAAATAGGGGTCATGGAGGGGGTCCGGAGACAAATGCCGGCTGAACTTGGACACTTGAGGAGCTGAGATCCCGTTGTCAAGCATCAGAGGTCTGCGAAGAGAAACAGGGTTGTTTTCCCAGCACATACTGGCTGGTTTCCGGTTGCTCATGCAATAAACGCCTCTCAGGCAAGGGTTGTTTTCCCCTGGGTACTCTGCTTGTCCTCAGCTCTAAGGTACTTTCTTGTCCAGTGTCATGGACAAAGAAGGGAAACAAAGTTTTGGAGGAGGTCACCATTAAGAAGGGGCATTAGACAAATAGAGAAGGGGTTCTTCTGACAAGAAGCCGTGGGTCTGGGTCCTGTAGCAGGTGTGCTTTATGGTTAGTAAATGACTGAAACCGAGAGAAAATGAGAAGGAGCCGCCAAACAGCACTGCTGAGATGGCACTCCCTGGGTGGCAGTTCTTGGTTTGGTGACGCACACCCCACTCAGTGACCGCGGGTCAAACTAAAGGTGTCTGTGGGCCAGCTGGCTCCAGCCTTGCTCCCACCGATGACAAGTGGCAAAACTGGAACCTGTAGGACCAGCGGTGGGGTCGTGCCCTTTACCCTCCCACTCATTGGTGTTCCCGTCTTGCATTGCGCCCTGTGTTCCCCAAATAAAGGTCACGAGCTGACACGGTGCTTCTCTAAAGACCACTGAATGGGGCATGTCAGCAGGTCTGACTCGGCAGTTCAGCCCATTCATTCCCCATCACCATGGTGCCCCGGTCCGGTGACTGCCTGCCTGGGTGAGCTGAGCTTGTGCTTTTAGCGAGGGGGTAGCATTGTGCACCCGTGAGCGTGTGCGCCCCACACAAGGGTACTTACAGCTTCCTCTTTATCCCGGCGCTGCTGGGGCTCGATTGGAGCTGGCCAAACAGAAACTGAATCAGCTGTCAGGAGAGATCAAAATCCAGTGTTAATCAGCAGAGTGATTCAGCACTCCCTGCTCTCGCAGCCGTTCTTATCTCACGCATTCCTCCCTCCCGACACCACCCCAAAGCTGGGAGCAGCCGGGAAATACGGGAGCCAAACTGCGTTAGACCACGGAGCCTGAAACAGGATGAAGCTTTCCAAGAACTCACGCAACCTGCCTGGCTTCCAAGCAAGGCAGGCAGGCGCCTGCTCTGTGCAAAGACTGCTACTAGATGCGTGTGCTCAGAGCTTGCTCTCTCCATTTCTGCGCACGCAGAGCTTCGGCTAGTCCTGCTAGACTTGGGAATCCACCGGTGGAGGACACATGCAAACATTCCTAGGCCTGGAGTTAGACTGGGCTTCTGGAAAAGTCTTTAGAGACCGTTATAAAAGGGTCTGTGAAGTCTGGCAAAGGCTTTGCAAGGGAAAGAGGCAAGCCTGGATGGAGGTCCGAGCTCTTTCAGTTGAGTTTTTCAGCCCTGTGAAATTCAGCACTGATGTAGGAGGACACAAAAAAGGATACACAATGGCTTTGGAGAGGAATCACTTAGCGACATTTTCCCAGGTCAGCTTGAGCCTAATGCTCTGCTCTGACCTCCAAACAGAGAGAGCATTATTATTATTATTATTATTACTACTATATATCAGGGTTGCCTCTTACTCATCGCTCAGTGTCACAAAGCAGAGTTGCATAAGTGGCTCGACAATGAGCTGGGGCAGCCTCTGAGCCGGAGGAAGGGTTGGTGCCTCGTGCATTTCTAGCCAGTCCTATGACCCTGTGATGCCACGTGAAGGTCAGGACTGGGAGGTGTGACGTGCTCAGTCACGTCAGCACCACCCGGGGAGCACCGGAGAGGCCTTTTCTAGTGCTGGTTGTGCTAGATTTTAAGGGAGACAGCTCCGCAGTGCTCCTTCTGTCTGAAAGGTTGTGCAGCGAGCCCTCAACCTCAGGCGGTTGCTGGAGGTCCTCGCTGGGCCAACCCTGCTGCCTGCAGCTTCAGCGCTGGCAGGAGGAGGAGGCTGCTGTCTTGTACAAAGGAAAGAGGAAGGATTTGGGAAGCCCAAAGGCATCGCTACAGCCAGAACACAGCAAGGAGTGAAAGCTGGGCTCTCTGCTCAGGACTTTGACAGAAAAGCAGTTTCTAACATCACAGCAAGGCCTGGCAGGGAAATAAAGATTTTTTCCTTGAGGGCATAACCTATGCGTTGTTCATAACCACCTTCCATAGGACACATAAAAGCACCACACAATTCCAAAGAGAAGGGAAAAGAAACATCCTGTGATATCAGAGCATGGAGAAGATTATGGGACAAAAGAAAAAAACTGAATCAGAGGAGGACACACAGCATGCAGTCCAAGTGAGCGTGGAGATTCCCCGGCCCCTACCTTGTTGATCACTTTCTGTTGCTGGGAGTGGTTCTGCCGGAGAGAAACAACTTCCCGCCAGAGAACTTCATTTTGCCTGAAAGCCAAACAGAAACTTTCCGTGAGCACAGGAACACCCCGGCAGCCCTCGGCGCTGCCGTGGTGTGGAGCCAGCTGTGCAAAGTGCCCCTCGCTCTGGGGCTCTTGCCATGCTTGGCTCTTCTCTGGTGTCCCAAAAGGGGCCACACAATTCCTCCCTTGTTTTGCCTTGACCTCAGCATAACTACAGACCAAGGCTCGAAGGAAATACAAATGAAGAGAAGCCAGCATTCATAGGGGAGGGTAACAAAAGGACACACAGTTTTCATGGAACATTTGGGCCAAACTCAGAATTTCAGCAAGGCCTGATTTGTGACTTTGAAGGATTTGGATCACCAGGTCTGTTCTTCCTACGGGAGCCAAGAAATCTCAGCCTCTCCCCAGCTGCCCCCGGTGCCCCCACAGACCAAGAAATCCTGTGTATTCTGCCTGCTGAACCCTCATACCAAGAGATCCTACGGACAGACCTCCTGTGCATTCTGCTGCCGAAGCCTCACACATGTGGTGGTACAAAGGCATGTTTGGGAGAGACTGGAGCAGCTGAAGGGATGCTTCTGCACCTGAGAGCCTGGAACTAGGAGGACTGTGATGACTTCATTAGCGGGAGTCGCTGCTTTCATCCAGCACAGACCTGTGTTCAGCTCGCAGTTGCATAAAGCGTATTTATTTTCCATCTGCAAATGCAGCACAAGGGGGAGTTTAAAGGCTTCCTTGAACAGCCAGCCGCAGGAAGCAGGATGGGAAGGTGCAGAGTTTATTTACTGAGCTGCTTGCAAATCTGGGTGCCAGCGAAGCCCAGGCTGCAAAAGCTTCTGCCAGTCAGTTTACCTCCAGGGTATATGGATGTACCAAAACTGACGGGCCAGCAAAACCTGCCATACAGGTGAAATTCAGAAATCCTTTTGCTTTGCAGTCTTTCTAGTGTGGATTGAGCTGGGAAGAGAAGGTCCAGGGCTCAGAAGAGCACAGCAGCTGCCCTGCTCTAGCAGCTTGTACAGCAGGAATCTCTGCAGTGAACGTTGTCCTGGCACGGACAGGACTGTCAGCAAAGCAGCTTTCCTTAGTCCGACAGCTTGTCCTGGAGTTATGTCCTAATGGTTCTTCACCAGCGTACAATTAACTAAGACACAAGCCCAGAAACTCTTTCATTCACCCGCCTGGGTGTCATGGAGGGATTTCATGCGTGTGCTAAGTGTGGGAGCCGTTAAAAATGGAAGTAGGATAAAAATATTTACGATTCCACACAAGGTGCTGGGCTGGAATGAAGTCTGGCCATATATGGTCTTCTCTCAAGGCCGAGGATGCCGGTGTCATCTCGGGATGTCTGAGTATCAGCTTTCATTATAAAAGAAGGTTTGGGGGATCTTCTTGATTATTCAAGTGCTTTTTAAACACGGTTCTCTGTAAGGATTAAAATTAATTCTGGAGGCAAGTAAAAACCTCTCCAAGTACATGATTTCTAAAACGTTATCCATTTACTAAATTCCTAGTGACCATATCCAGCTCAGAAAATCCCAAGGTCTCAGACAGCTGGAGGTCAGGCAGCCACATGCACGGAGCATCACATTGGCATGTTTTGCTCCCATACAACAATTCTGGCCATGCCAGAAGACACAGTCTTCGGAGACATGGGTCCACGGGCTAAACATTGCAGCGGTTCATGTGTTTTTTTATGTTTTAGGCCAGGCATAATTTGGAGGTAGAGGATGACAGGGAGAGATGAAAAAAAAATTTTTAATGGCTGGACACTGCCACATTTCCGCCAAGGACTCTTCTATGTGTGAAGATCATCAGGTCTGGATCAAAACCCTACATGTTGTCACCTCAACAGATCTAGCTCCTGCGAGCAGTCCATGGCTCAGCACATGCTTCCCAGGAGGAAGATGTGTAAAGCTCCTCCTTTCCAACATTCCCCGAGATCAACAACTCTATAGAGAAGCAAACGCCCGTAAGAAGCAGCCTGAGTAGGATTCAACTCACTGCTTCATGTCCTGCACTTGACACTCCATGTTCTCCTGCTGACTTCTCAGTATCTGTACCTCGTATAGCAACCTGCTGAGGTCCTCCTGGCGCATCTTGGTCTCCTCGCTTTTCACTACTGACACCTGAGGAGGAAAAAGAAAAAAAATCAAAGGTGAGTTTTACCAACATGAGAAGAGCCATGGGAAGAGCCATTGCTGTGGCTCAGCTGCAGAGCTCCCACCAGCAAGCCTCTGATGTGCTGCAATACTAGGACAGGTCTCAACTATCCTGAGGGTATTCTTGCAAGGGCCAAAGGGATAAAACCGAGCAAAGAGCAGGACAAATCCTTTCCTACAGAGTGTCTGTTGGCAGCAGGACATTCCCCACCAGAGTGGGAAGCTATTTCAAATCAGCTTGGGAAAAAAAAAAAGCAAAATAATCAATCAAACTGTATTTTGAGGACCAGGGAGGAATTGAACTAAGCTGGTTGATCAAATCTTCCTACTTTAACTACAGAGAGACCCAACCCAGGTCTCTACATCAGGGACAAGCCTGAGGCAATGCTTTAAATTGACATGTTACACTTGGATTTCCAGAAGGCTTGTGCTGAAGTCGCTATGCAAATCCAGTAAGAGGACAGCCCGTTTTGGGCATCCGTAACAGGTTAAAAGGCCGCAGACAGGGCAGGAGCAGGTTTTCTCTTCTATACCACCAGGAGATGATGGCTGGGGGACCTCGCAGGAGTTATGCCAAACGTCTCTAGAAAAGCGGGTGAGGATTCAAAAGCAGAGCAGTGCAAAGCCAGCCTGGCCATGCAGCACTGCACGAAGGTCTGGTGACACTGAGCAACAGAGCAAAACTCTGAGGAAAGCCAAGCCCTGCACGCCGAGGACCCCCACCCCAACCGTATGTGTGCGTGGAGAGGACAGAACCCAGACCATGAGGTGACCTTGGAGTTACGCTGAGCAGTCTGTAGCACAGGGGCCTGTCACTGAAGGCAAACAAGCATTTGAGGAGTTATCAAGAGGAACGCAGCTGTGGTAGAAACGCCCCCAATGACCATGGAGTGCTGTGCTGGTCAACCCACCCCAAAAAAAGGACATAGCGGGGTTAGAAAGGCCCTAGGCAGGGAGCCATGGTGGCGGGCACAGAGGGCTCCTGCTCTGGGAGAAATGAGGTGTTTCCTGCTTGAGATGCCTGAAGGATGAGAAAGAAGCATTCACTACTTCTCTCCTAGAGGAAGGTCTGGAGAAAACAAATCAAATAGACAACAGACTTAAGGTAAACCATGGGAACTACATCTCCACACAGACCATTAGTTAAGTTGTGGGGCATATTGAGGAATGTTTTGGAAAAAGCCCCATGCAGCCTCTCCACGCTGGTGGTGTGGAACCTTCTGGAACAGGGTTCTGCTGCACCTCAGCCTTCCCACCCAAGGGGCCCACCGGGAGGCCTGGTTGGTGTGTGTCCCCCCACCCGGCACCTGCTCACCTTTCTCTTGATGTGCTCCAGGAGGTGCTCATGGCCCTGCAGGAAGCAGAGGTGCTGGAACTCGGTGTCATCCCGCTCGGGCTTGACGAGACCCCCCTGCTCAATGTTCACCACCTTCCTGAAGCCATCTGCGTGGAGATGGCACAGGTGAAGGGCCGACAGATCCAGATACTTCTCCTCACCTCCCACCCCATCACTTTTGAGGACATTTCTGTTCACTCCCCTCACTCTTTAAGCTGCCCTGGTGCTCGAGGCACAGCTGTACCCGCTCCCTGCAGCTGGACATGCTTTTGGGCCATTGCTACAAGAAACCCAGTGCAAGGGAGAGCCCAATGCATCCCGCTGGACATTCTGTAGCTCTGGAGACACGCTGCTGCTGGCCCACACCATGAAAGCCTCACCAGCAATCCCTTGGGCACATCACTCTGTCTGCCAGGAGCCAAAACACCTGTCCTCACAAAATCTCTAGCTTGATTTGCAAGCCAAACAGATAAAGGGGAAGGTTTTTCAAGGACACAGACCAGCATCAGGTGCCGCTTTTGGAAAAAAGGCGCACAGGCATCTTTGGAAAACTACTTTGGGTACCTCTCTGAAGTCCTAGAAAGGTTTCCAAATTGTATCTAAAGACTGGCCTAAAAATTACAACAGGGTTACTGTGTAGTTAAATGGCAAAGTTAAAACTTTACTGATGAACTTTGTTAGTCATTGAAAAACTTCCCAAAACTATCAGAAAAGAACCATATTTAATACAGCCAGGGTCTAGATGGGGCTGAAAACTACACCGAAACCTCCACTAAATGGTGAAGATGTCCAATCAGCAAGGCAAGGTTTGCAGGGAGACGTTCTGGCTATAATTAGTTCAGGGATATGCCTGGGAAAGTGGCCACACCACCCTCAAAAGCAGCACTTTCTGAGGGAGGTGTCACAGTACCAGGCTGCTGGAAAAAGCCCCATATAGAATAAACCAGAAAAGCAGTAATAATTGTAAGAGGTCATCAAATCAATGCAAGAGAAGCAGAAAACCTGGCAGCTGAAATTTCTTAGCTCACATCAGACAATCTCACAGAGATTTCATGTTGGAACCCAAGGTCAATAGAAGGAAATCACTCCCCTGGCATCTCAGAGGCAAAATCAATAATGCCACAACAACGTGTGTATGTGGGAGCTCAGCTTTTCCACCCACAGTTCTCCTTCATGCCTCCTGTCCCACCCCCAGGCAGGTCCTTCGCCCCCCTCCCCGTGTCTGTAGCACCCCCGTGGCCTAGGAGCTGGAGGTTGGACTCACACATGTTCAGCTGCCGGACGAAGCTGGCCATGTTGTTGTGTTTGAAATACTTGGGCAGCACCTCTTTGGCAAAGCGTCCTTGGTCGAACACATGGAAGCTGGTGCCATTCTGCAAAGGAGAGAAGGACAAAGGCGAAGTCAGAGGAGCATCCCTGCCCGTAAGAGGTGCCCAGGAGGAGGGGGTTCCCTTGAGTTCTGCAGCGGGGGGAAGTCATGCCTTCTGAATTGTCCCCTTGGAGCTGAGAAGAGTGACAACAGCCTTCGATGATGGATGTCCACCTTTCAGTTCTGGTGCAGTCCGTCCTCTATGGACTGCAGTCTTGATCTGTTTCTACTAAGCTTTGCCACTGCTTAGTTCAGAGCCTTGAGTGGCTCTACAAATAGCTGGTAGCCTGTGATCATCCACCCTTGTGTGGACCTCACAGAAAGACTCTGGTGGCTGAAGAAAGTCTGGGAAAATGAGAATTGTCATTGTAACCCCTTAATCTGCTTGGCCTGGTCTAACTGACCCATCTGCTCCTGAGCACAGCAGTCCTGGAGGGAGCCCTGCCCACAGACATGCCACAAGAAACACAGCAAGGCAAGAAAGCAGATCATCCCTGGAGACACCGCACTGATCCAGAACCTCTACGCACCTTCTCTGGATTGTTTTTGAAAGCACGCAGCCACAAAAGCAACCACAGAATGTTAACAGTCACGCTTCACTGTCCAAGCAAGCAACTTGCATGTTGACCGGATAAAATATCCGTTTCTGAGGTTGCACTGCCAGGATCCGTGACTGCTAAACCAAGGCAAAGTGCCTGGGATGGCTGGCACAGGCGGACAGGCTGCAGGCCATGTGCTTCTCCTGCCTGGCCGCCTACCTCCTGACGGTTAAACTGCTGCAGAGAGGGCCTGTGACACACACCACGCTGAAGCTACCTTCAAACTTCTTGCAAGCAGCCACCCACGCGACCTTTTGAAGGGGCAGAAAAATTGGCAATTAATTTTCATCTGTAACTAAGACTGTTCTCTAAATCTTCCACCTCAACAGAGCAGTGTCTCCGGGACATGGCGACAGGGAGACCACCTTAAAGCCTGCCTCTGCTCTGGGTGGTAGGACAGCACCGGGGATTTCAAGGAGTGAAGAATGATGATTTCAGAGAGGGAGTTTGGGGCACACAGGGCAGTTCTGTAAACTTGCAGAGAGCAGTGTCTTCCAGGGGCTCACACTGTGGAGAGAGGAAGAGCTGCAAAGAGCTCCTGGGGAACCACCCAAGGGTGCAGGCTAAGCGCCCCACAGCTTTATGGAGGGACACGAGACGCAGACACCTATGCCAGGGCAAAGCATCAGGAGATACTTGGGACTTACCAACTGAGTTGCAGTTGAGCTTCAAGGGACAGTTAGCTAGAGACACGGGGGTCTGCGCAGTGTTGGCAGGGAGCGGCGTGAGAGCAGACCACGGCCACCCTCCCACTGCCTTCAGCGTGACTGCCAGCAGCCCAGCGGCGTGCCAGCTTGGGCGTTATTCCACAGGGGACCGGCTTTTGCCAGAGGAGGACAGCATCCCCTGGGAGCGAGCACTGGGGCTCTGGGCGCAGCAGGCACGTACCCGCGGCGGTGGCTCCAACCACACACCCAAGGGCCGTAGCTATGCCGCTGCTCTCAGGGCTGCCCGCAAGTTTCTAAAGCGGGGTGAAATCAGGACCATGAGGAAGGTTCAGTGACTGAAGAGGTGCCGGTGTGAGGCCATCTCCTGCCTGCAGCCACCGGCAAGCAGCCAGCCGGCAAACCCTGCTGCCCTGCTCCTCACTGCGACATTGCCATCACCCAAGGGTGCCAACCCCCTCGGTGCTCTGGCTCGCTCCTCAGCTCTGGCAGCTAACCCTGCATGCCCATGGACACCTGACTGCCAGCGGTGCTTCTTGGCCACGCTGCAGATGCTGGATGGGACTGCTTGCCTTGACAGCACCCTTTGGCCATCACTAGTGTCTTTCCTCCCACTCTTTACCCCACACAGCAGCAGAAGAAGCTGGTTGACTGCTTAAGAGATTCACTAATAATCCCTGCGCTGAAGTTCTCCTCACAGGCTGCGCTTGCAGACATGACAGCAGGGCTCAGGGTTCCCCAACACCGCAGAGGCTGTTCTGGGGACAGAGCTGGTTCATCCCGCTCGCCTCGGGCCCGCTCTCTCTCTGGGATACAGCTCTGAGTCCCAGGCTGATGGAAAATGAGAAACACGAGGGTTTCATCTACTGAGCATCCCCTTATGGCCTCTCTTGAGAGGTGATTCCTTTGCACTCAGGGCTGCAACGTTCCCAAAAGGAACCCAAAAGGGTTCCTGCAGACACTAGCCTTGGGGCATGGTGCACATCCCAGCCTGTTCCTGCACAGCTGCTGTGCCTTGCTTATCTGACATGCTGGGAGCACAAGCTGGGAGATGCTTCTCTGCCCAAGGTAAAAGTCCCTCTGCAGCATGGCAGTCTTGGCAGGTGCTTATCGGAGCTGGTTTTGACAGATCCACAATGACAGACAGCCTGCGCCCTGCCTAGGCAAGCTACTCCAGGAACCTGCAAGTTCTTCCTAACTGCATCTTCCGTTTAAAAAATGTGTTTAATTACTTCTCCTCCAATCTACCATGGACACAGCAAACAGCAAAGAGACTTTTCTACCTTACAACACCTTTAATGTATATGGAAACCACCACCATGTTTCCTCTCTATCTCTTCTTCACGCTAAAAACCAGTTCATAGCTTCTTATAAGTCCTATCTCCTAAGAGCTCTGGTTATGTTCAAATATCTTAGGCATGCACACAATTTCTCAGCTCCAACTACGCTGATATAAGAGGAAGAATATGGGGAACATGGAAATTTGGACATCTAAAAGCTTTACCAAAACCTCCCAAGCCTGTGGTTGTAGTCTATGTCAGGTTGCAGGAAAGCAGAGCGTGGTGCTGGTGGGCAGTCAAAAATAACCATCTTGTAAGCGTAACAGAGAAGGGACAGTTTATAGACGTTAGAAAATCCTCCCGGGTTCGAAAGCCCTCCTTTAAACCACACGGTACCAACACTTGGTGGTTCTCAGAGGTACGGCCATGGAATGCCCACATCAGAAAGCAACCATTGCCTTGGGTACCAATGCAGCTCAGACCCCATCTCAAGATTTCCAGGAAAACTTCACAGGACACAGACACGCGACAGAAAGGCTGCTTTAAACTCCCCCCTGCCCTGTTCAAATATGCTATAATAAAATAGATTCTTGATTTTGGAGGGCAAGTTTATGCACACACCTCATCTGGTAACTCCCTGCTGAAAGGCTGCTTGGAAAAACAGGTGAAATAACACAAACGGCAGTGGAATTTTTAAGGGCTTTGCATCTTTTCTAGAAAATTTTAGGGAACTGCAGATTGAAGCAAGGAGAACCCCATCCCCTCCCCACCTCTTAAAGAGTCCCGATTTTTAGAAGATTCAATATTAGACACCCTTTAAGATGCTTCAAGTGAAACGTGTCCATATCGTTACTCAAACCCTCTCAAAGCAGCTGTCCCTTTGAAAGGGAAAAGCCACAGTACTGCGGATCGGTAATACCAAGCCTACCCGGAGGCTGCCGGAGGAACGCCCAGCCCTCTCGCTCCCCCAGCTAGCTGGCCAGCACTTCAAAGCAAAGGGCAGCTGCAAAGGCTTGCTGCAGGCGCTCGGGGACACCCGCTACCCGCCGTACTTACAGAGCTCCAGCAGATGAGATGGTTCGTTTCAGGATCTTCCACCAGCGTCCAGAGTTTGGTCAGGAAGGCTGGCACATTGCTGGAGTAGCCATCCATCACCAGAGAGCTGGGTGAATCCTGCATAGTTTCCCAGGGCCCCAGCTACGCTACCGCCATCGCCCTCAGCGTGCCTGCCTCCCTGCACGCGCCCGCGTCCCGCGGAGAACGAACCACCCAATTTTATCCCGGGGCCAGCGGAAAGTAGGCTCCCAGGGAGTCACATCAGCAGTGCTGCTCGCACTCTTAAAAACTCAGCACAATGCGATGGCATCACCAGCCCCAGAGAACAATACACAGAATGAAAATGCACTGCAGCCGATCTCGCGGCGCGGTGAATGAATACGCAGCGTCATGCAAAGGGAACACGTGCCGCGCACCTTGTGCCGCGAGGTTAGCAAGGCACCGCCGTGAACCCACCTGCCCAGAGCCCACCGGACGCCCAGGCACAGCAACGCCGGCTCCGTGAGGGCACCCGAGCTCCTCATTTGGAATTTTCTTTAGGGCTGGCACAGACGAACAAGGGCTGGCCAGGCCTCAGGGCTGCGCGTCTTTGGCAAGGATTTGAAAAGTCAAAATTGTAAGCTGGGTTGGCTGCAGATCCTGTGTTATTTGTCAGGAGAAACGATTTGGCTCTGGAGTGAGAAGAGAGGGTGATACAAACAGCTACACGTAGAATCGGGATGACAATCTGCTTTATCATTGTGACTATAAATGCTTTAGATAGCTCTAAATACTTGCAGCGTGGCTTTATGCCAGGATCGTTCCAGCTCAGAAACTGCTCTTCAAATAACACGTACCAAAGGTTTTTCTTGAAGCAGAGCAACACACACCCGCACCCCAACCCAGACACAGGGTAACCTGCACGTTAACCAGACCCACAATCTGCCAACGCTCTTGATTCTGCTAAGAAACACTATCAGCATTATAAAAGCAAAGCTCTTTGCAAAAGGTGTTCGAATTACACCCTGGAAATCTGCATTCCTGAGCAACGACAGACGAGATGGACAAGGGAATTTCAGGCCACGTGCCTTTTATTACTACCTTGTGAATTTTTTCCCTTAAGTGCTTTTTCTCCTGCTTGTACTTTCTAATATAACTCAGCTCCTGTTACATCCCTCCAAGCTGGAGGCTACCTGACAACCGGCTAACAGGTGAGCTCACCGTCCCTGAAGCGCCAAAAGAGGAGTTACCAAGGTCAGAGTGGATTTTCCATCAGATGACCCCAGTTCCTTGCTGTAGCTCACTGAATCCGCACGGCCAAGGACCCCGCTGGGCAGAAAACGTCTGCACTGAAGCTGCCGCTCCCTTAGCTGTATATTTAAGAAGCTGCTGGGCACCTGACACAATGTGCTCGACTTTGAGATGCCTTTAAATTGTAAAACCAAACTAAAACTTCGCCGAGGCACTAAAAAAAAATTTAGCAAAAGGGTAAACTTGGCACTCCTGCTAAATAAAGAAGCAGAGAAGGAAAAAGACCTGCCCTACATAGCCCCATACAGAAAAATAAAATTTAAAAAAATTACATAAATTAATTTGATTCCTCTGTAGACCCCTTTCTCTCTGTCACGTTTGAGTGTAACGCTTGGCGTGCAGAACAGGTGAGCGGCATAGGTGACAGCCAGCGCTGGTGAAACAGCACATTCTCAGCGAGGCCAGCGGGCAGCCTTTTCCTTACAGCCCTAAATCTTCTTTCCCTGTCCTCTTGCAGACACCCACGATTTCCCCGGGGAGTCAGCAGGAGCTGGTCACCAAACCGTTACTGGTTTCCAGGGGTGCCGTTCCTTGGTGACCTTCAGAGTGTACTGTTTCAGACCGGGGCAGTGCGTGAGGAACGCTTCTACCACCTCCTGGCTGACCACACAGTAGCAGTGGATCTCCAGCAGATTTCTGCACTGCCTGGCCAGGTCCACCAGCGAGGAATTTAAGTACTCCGAGGACGTGGTTTGCAGCGTCAGCTTCTTTAAAGTGCCGCTGTAGCTCTGGGTGACAAACCTGACCTGATTGACCATGTAATTATAGGTGTTAAGTTGCAGTGTGCTCACAGGTATGTTCAGCTTTAGGATCTGTGGTATTTTGCAGGCAGGGACTGTATGATCAAACTCGAGGTCTACACAGAGTTGTGGATGCTTCTGACTTACAGCAGCCCAGAGCTCTTCCGAGATGACTGGTACGTATTTGTCCAGGCGCTCACAGAGAATGTCTAAATGGGTGAAAGCTGCTCTTTCAGGCTTGAGCAGCTCCTGAAATACATCATCAGACAAACTGGCATAATAAACCCCCAAGGCTGAGAGTTTGGGACAGGCCCCGAGCACCTTCCTAATGGTGTCTGGTGCCACGTTGCACACTAGGGTGCGGTTGTTGATGAACAAACTGTGCAAGTTTGGGTTGGTGATAGCCAAGAGTTCGACAAGCTCACCATCGAGAGTGAAGGGCATTCGTCGAAAATCAATATGCTGCAGATCTATCTGGTTTTCAGTGTCACACAAATTCCTGATGCTCTGTAGGATGTCCTGGCCAGAGTAGAAATAGGGGTTCTCGCCATGGCACACAATGCACAGCTGCTGCAATTTGTGGTTCTCTTTTGCCAACATATCCAAGATGCGTGTCACGTTCTTACGGTTGACCTCCTTGGACTGGTCAAACGCAATCTTCAGGTGTTTGATTTGGCTGAGGAACTGGTGCAGGCTCTGCAGCATGCCTTCCTCCTCCTCTGAGTCACAGCTGGAAGGGTAAAACAAACTCTTAGTCACTGCGGACGCTGCGCTGAGCAAGCACAGAGCAGATCCTCTCACAGAATCCCAGCATGGTGGGGGTAAGAAGGCACCTCTGGAGATCATCTCATCCAACCCCCCTGCTCCAGCAGGTCACCCAGAGCAGGGGGCCCAGGATTGTGCCCAGGCACCTTTGGAATTTCTCCAGAGAAGGAGACTCCACAACCTCTCTGGGCAGCCTGGGCCAGGCTCCCACACCCTCACACCAAACAACTTTCTCCTCCTGCTCCCATGGAACCTCCTGGGTTCCTGTTGGTGCCCGTTGCCGTTGTTCTATCAAAAGGCGCTGGTGGTCTAAGATACCACCATCACGCACAGAAACCACAATTAATGGCAATAATGTCACAGCAGGGGGGTGTAAGTGCTTGACAGGCACTGAAAACACCATGATGTAGCCGTGCTTAGAGAGGCTCGGCCACCAGCGACCTGCTCCTCTCACCTGATCTCTGTGAAATGCCAGACGCAGCTGGAAGAAACAGCTGCAGCCCACTGTCTGCACACCTGGAACACCGTGTATCTATCTTGAAGAGAAAGATAATGGAAAACTTGGATGAGGATTTCTTCTGGGATGTAGTCCCACCGTTTCGGAACTGGAGCAGGCATTTTGCTGAGTCAGTCAGGTTTAAAAATGGGAGAAAGTTCCAGAACTGCAACTAATTCTCAAAAGTCCCTGTTCACAAAAACAAACAAAGACAAAACACACACACATTAGGAGTTATTTAACAAATCAAACCAATGCAACTGGATCATAGAGGAGGTCAACATTTTTTCCAACTTGAAATACCAGCAAGTTTTGAAATTGAACGCAAAAATGAGGGGGGGAAAAAAAAATCTCTTGGCCAATTCTTTTTTCAATCAGTCCTAAGAAGCTGGGTGATACTTTTCAAGAGTTAAAGATGTTAGATGAAAGCTTTGCTGGGGGGGTGAAGTGCCTTTTTCCTGCAGTGAGGTTTTGCTACTGTGAGTAATAAAAATGCAAGGGAATTTTCTAGTACTGCTGCACTGGTATTCAAAAAGCTGAGAGAGATTTCTCAAACTGTGTGTGTGGGGAAAAACCTCCTTGCAAGCAGAAGCTTTGCCCAGAGAACAGCCCCAGATACCCATTTTTTACTGATAGTCAGAGAGAATGCCCAGAGTAGAAACCAGGAGCTTCATTACAGCAGTCCTTGCTGGTGAGGAGATGTGACAGGTCAGTAAAAAAAATGTTTTATTGCCATGATTCCAGTTCTCAGAAATCGCATTTATACACAGAACAGGTCACCCAGAGCAGGGTGCCCAGGGTCACGTCCAGGTACCTTTGGAATCTCTCCAGAGAAGGAGACTCCACAACCTCTCTGGGCAGCCTGGGCCAGGCTCCCACAC
>JAVSBS010005976.1:0-51159 GCA_033124195.1 Coracias cyanogaster
GGGTGTGTTCCAGGTGAGTCAGGCTGCGGGCTCCCGTCCGACGGCGCAGCGTATGGATCTATAGGCTGGGAGCGTTTCGGTGTGCGGATTCCGTACGTGCGAGGGAGGAAAAGCGCCTTCTCCGGGGCTGCGACAGCCTGGAGACCCTGTGCTCGCGTTTGTCCTTCTGCCGGGCTCCCGCGGCAGCCCGCCCTGTCACAGCGCCGTCACGCCGCGCAGCGTGCGGCGCCCCGCGTCCCTCCCGCAGCTCTTTCCGATGCGGGTGAGAGCAAACACCCTTTCAAAGGGGGTTTCCTTTCCCCCCTTCCCGCCCCCGGCAGGGGAGGTGGGCTCCGTGTGCCGGCAGCGTTTCTCCGCTCCGACTGAAGCCAAGGTCCCTGGCCCCGAGTCCTGCCCCGGGTGAGGAGAGGACCCTCCTGGCCCGGAGACAACTGCGGTCAGCGGTGGTGCGTGAACGGAGCGTATCAGGAGCTCGGAGCAATTATTACATCAGTTTTACGGTTATATTTGTCTGCTTTTCCCAGTTCCCAGGGTCTCACATGAGAATCTGGTAGCGAAGCCCTTCTGGCCGGGCTCTGGCAGAGCCTTGCCCCCGCCCCGGGGCGGCCACGCCGACCCCTGCCACCGCCGCAGCCACCGGCAGAGCTCCCACTGACCGGACCCTTCCTCCCCTGCCTCCCGGGGCAGTAATCGGTGGTGTGCACAAAACAAAAGGTCTCGAACACAAACAATAACCTCGACCCGTCCCCGGGGACTGACTGAGCCCTGCTCCTTTTACCTCTTCTCAAATCTGCTTTGCAATCCTGCTGCTGAGGGAACCGCGGTAAATGTTCCTCTGTTTGTTTAGCGGCTAACTGAAACTGTGTTGTATGTAGCCGAAGAATCCAGGAAAGCAGCCAAAGACATAAATTAGGCCAACTTGCGGCAAGTCTAACTGATAATGATAGCACTTACTTACCTACCCCTCAGGAGAGCTGCGTAGGTGAGTTAAATGTTTATACAACGCTTTGAAAAGGGTGTTCAGGAAATGTAAGTGATACTACGTTAATTTTACAGTCATATTTGTTTACTTTTCTAGAGTAAGCATATTATGCACAGTTAATATAGATAATCTCAGACACAGTTTTACCAGGTCCCTGTAGGAAGCTAACTTAACTGAGCATTTCTTGTTTACTAAAAATTTCCCGAGACTGCTTACCCAGTGTAATCCAGAGACTGGATTCAGAAGTGCTTTGTAATGGGGGCATAACAAGCAGCGGGCACATCTGTTCTGAATAATAGGTATAGAAAACCTGTATAGACCTTTGGTGGTAGAAATGTTTTCTTTCCAGGGTGTTTCTTGAGGAGCAGAAGCAGTGGGGAATGCTGTCAGGCTCTGAAGGCTTAGCCTCTACTGGTGCATAATATGGCTTAGTCGCAGCTATGACACTGTAGACAAAAGCTGAATGAACCCCAAATAAAAGATTTATTGGATGCTAAACTGAAACGACCTTTGGGCATAACAAGAATGCCAAGAAGAAGCCATAATAATTGGTGCACAAAGCTAACCATGTATGACTGGCCCAGTGATAAAGAAGACATTATGCACCTTCAGATGGTTTGCCCACATCCAAGTCATCAGACTTCAGAGTTTTTTTAAATGCTTTCTGTGCTCTAACACAGCCTTGACCTACTGTTACATTTGCATTAATAAAGAAGTGGAGAGCCCCTAATCAAACACTGCTGCACCAGGAGAGTTACATTGTGGATGGTTTCACACCAAATCCCATGGTGATCTTATTTTTCTTTGACACTTTAACTGCGGATTTTTAAAATGACAAGGCTTCCAGAGAAACTTGAACAAAATCCACAGAGCCTCAGCTGTGAGGCAGCTTGCCATCATCATTTCAACCAAGGATTTTTTTTTTCCCCCTATACACACACCAGTGACAGCCTTCCCAGACTTAGGCGGTGCTTTGATTCAACTCTGACCTCAACAACAACTTGGGATTGTGGGGAGATTTGGGGTAGGTGTGGAGCAATGGGAAAGTGGGTGAAGATTTGAGGCCATCGGTGGCAGGACATATTCCTATTGCTCTCACACCCCTGACACCTGATCTGCTGCATGGTGAGCTGGGGTGCAGCAATGCTGTTCCCCACGGCTGTCTCCTGGCCTCCCATTGGCATGCCACCTTGGCTGCCCAGGTGTTGCTGGCAGCCTATCTTTCTTGTGCTTTTCTCCTCTTCCCCAGGACCACCTGGATCCCTTTGGAGGCCTTGGGGTAGGGGTGGCATGACCATGGTCACTGCTGCTGAGGTCTTAGCCCTGCTCTGGGTCCCTTGGGGAGGGAGGGCAAGGTGGACACATCTCCTCCTGTGCTGCCTGCTCTGCGACTCTTGGTAGGGATTTTCCCAAATTCGAGGAAGCCCTGAGGGGCTTTTGGTTTGTTTTGCTGTTACAGACACACTGAGCTTCATGGAGGGGAGAGATGGCAGCAATGCCACGCTCTCCTTCAGCCCCTCCAGGACTCAATGGGTACTGATGGCACATGGTGTTGGCAGGGGCAGCGTCCCCAAAAAGCGTGCTGCGGGGTGCATCTGCTACAACGGGGTGGGCTGCACCCACCTCGGGAGCCATCTTCAGCCCCCCTCTCTCTGCCTTGCAGGTCTGGGCAGTGTGGCGGGAGCGGGCAGCCCCTGTGAAAAGGCCTGCAACCCCCGAATGGGCAACCTGGCACATGGGCGGACGCTGCGGACGGAGACAGCCTGCGGGCGCCATGCCACCGAGCCCTTCTGCGCCTACACCGAGGATGCCCAGCGCCGCTGCAAGCGGCCCGTCTGCGGCCGGTGCAGTGGGGCCCACGCAGGGCTGGCTCATCCCCCTGCCGCCATGGCCGACTCTCCCTTCCGCCTGCCCCGCACCTGGTGGCAGTCAGCCCAGGATGCCCCTCGTGAGACCATCCAGCTGGACCTGGAAACTGCCTTCTACTTCACTCACTTGATATTGGTCTTCAAGTCGCCCAGGCCAGCCGCCATGATGCTGGAGCGCTCCCAGGACTTTGGTGAGACGTGGAAGCCTTACAAATACTTTGCTGCTAACTGCTCAGCCACCTTTGGGCTGGAGGATGATGTGAGGCAGAGAGGAGCCATTTGCACTTCCAGATATTCGAGTCCCTTCCCCTGCACTGGAGGAGAGGTAGGTCTGCTGGGGTCAGGAAGAGAAAGCCCTTGCTCCAGCCTGTCTTTCCTTCTGCAATCTCTGCTCCAGCATTTACACTTCTTATTTTACTGCACCAACATATCTTGTAATCACTTTTACTTCACAGAGTGCATTACATAATTTATTCCTAGGTGATGTAGGCACTGCTCTGCCCCTTGCTTTGCTGAACTCGTAATCCCCCCCTTTTCTGAAAAACTCCTCTCCCATCACCTGGTGAAACTATCCATACAACTGTAAATGATGCAGATGCTGCCAATTCCTTGGCAAAGCCAAAGGGAATGTCATTCCTGACAGTCTTTTCCAATCCTTGCCGTCATGTGCTTTCAGGGTGATACAAATCAGTCCAACTTGACCAAAATGCAATTATGTTAAAATTAATGGCCACCAGATTCACTTAAAATAATGACCACCTTCACTGAGAAGTAAGGAACCATTCAAAATAGCTACTGACCACACAGAAGTACCGTTCCCACATTAGCCAGGTACTTAAGAAACCTTGTACTTCATCTTCCTTTTCTTGTGCAAACTTCTTACATGAAATGGCCATGAAAAAAAATGAAGAAAAACATGTTTGCTAAGCGGAAGAATATATGTGAAAAACAATGTGAAAAAAATTGTTTTCGATATCAGAAACAGCAGATAATAAGTCATGCAGTTGAAGGTGCTACCAATAATACTCTTCCCTTTGGTGCTTAAGCCTGTCCCGCGGCACTGGAGACCTGCTGGGAGCCACTGCTGTAGGGCTGCCCTCTGGGATCCCCACTGGTGGGGAGGTGTCCCCAGAGTGACCAGCTCTGGACTTTAAAGGCTGCTCCCTCTAGTGGCCTAATGTAATGAGCTTCTCTGAAAGTTTAATCGAAATTCCTCTCTGACCTAACACAACAAAAGGAGCAAATCTGATTAGTGAATCCGGGGGTGAGTTATGTCATTATAGTTTTTGCTGAGGACTGGTTTTGAGGTGAAAGCTCGGTTCTTGGAGACTAGTGTTCATGTCGGAGAAAAATCAGTGGTTCAGACCCCTTTGCAATCATTTGGAGTCACCTCTAGCCATGCTCTGGCTAGGAAGCCGCTCTCTGCAGAAGTACCAAGGGCTGTTTGTTCACCAAAGTACATCTCTTAGCTGTGTCTTGTGAGGCAGACGATGTCCTGCTCTAGGAGAAGCTGCTCCATGCTCTTGTCAGCTCAGAAACAAGGATCTCCAGACCTGCCAGACAGACCCAGGATGGTTATTTCATTAGCACAGCAAAGAGTTTTATTCAGGTGGCTGGCACGAGAAAGTGCTGTCTTCCTCTCTTCTCTTGCCTCCCTTTGCTCCTGCTCCCAAAAAGTTGCCTGAACTTCCTTTCACAGTGAAATCTTTCTTTATAAACAAGATGGAGAAAGACTTTTCACTAGGGCTTATTCTGACAGGACAAGGGGCAATGGTTTTAAACTGAAAATGATTTAGACTGGATATAAGGAAAACTTTTTTTACGATTAGGGTTGTGCGATACTGGAACAGGGTGCCCAGAGAAGCTGTGGATGCCCCATCCCTGGAAGTGTTCAAGGTTGCATGGTGCGGGGCTTTAAGCAACCTGGTGTAGTGGGAGATGTCGCTTCTTGTGGCAGGAGAATTGGAACTAGATGATCTTTAAGGTCTCTTCCAACCCAAACCATCAGGGCTAACGACAAAGTGGGACCTACAAAAGAAAGGATGGACATACCCTACCGATAATTTTCCAGGTCCTCAGCACTTCTGCCAGCCTCTATGTCCCACCGCCTGAATCATAAGGCTATGCCAGATTGTGATACAGGGCAGGGGCTGAAGCCTGTAGCTCTTGAACCAGCCAGCGGGACATGTGTGAGGTACTCTCACTTGCACATTCTTTTTTCATGTTTCCCAGGGATTGTTCTCAGGGGTGAGAAGCCCAGGGGATCATTCAGGCCTTGTTTGCTCTGTGTCCCATGTAGCTAGCGCTCTGGTGTGGTTTTCACTGTGATCACCCCAGTGATGTACCTGCCCACTAGGATGGGGGCTGGTTGTGGTGAGAACCTGTGCAAATCCTGACCTTGCGCTGACTCCTCTACAGTTTGGACAGTAGGATCAAGATCTTGTGTGTAGAGAGGAATTTGGTGGTTTGATGCATCTGCAGTAGCATGTTGCAAAACCAGCCTATTACCGAGCTTGCTCCTGCAGGATCTCTTCTTCTGGCAGCGCTTTAGTCTGTGTTATAGCAAAGAAGCTATAAAAGTTAAGATCATTTAATTATTCCAGGTTTTAAACAAACATTGAGTCCAAGGGGCTGGAGTTTATAAGATTTTATTGGTATGACACACTTCAGTTCCCTGCACTTAAACAGCAGTTTCTACCCGCAAAATAGTAACAGCAGCTTTCTGGTGACCAGATGGCAAGCCTGCATGCTTAGCAAATATCACATTTAATTTATTACAGTGTGCTACATTCCAGCAATTACTTGTAACTGCCAATAGCAACATGTATCTCACCTAAAGAAACATCAGAGTTTTGTGTTCTGTTTGGAGTTATGTTGTGCTTTACTCCCACTTCTGGTAGCACCTGATTTCAGACATATGGAAACAGTAATTTCACTTGAAACAGTGGTTTCAAGTATGCAGTGTCTGAAAAGTCCAGGTCTTAAGGGTATTATTTAATTGCAGCTTAGTTGCTGCACTTTTCTTTAAAGCACAGGCACGAATTCTGCAAGTGCTACTGGACTTCTTTGTTAAATTTTTAGAGGTATTTTTTAACTGCATTGTAACAGCTTTAACCTGTGATCCAAACTGTGTATCACACCATCTGTATACCACTTTCTCCCACTTCAAACATTTCAAAGCCACATGTGCATTTCCAGGCACAGAGCGAGGGCTTTGCGGGACGGTGGGGTCTCTGCATGCTGCTGCCAGCTTGGTCACTGCCACCCATCCCCCTGGATGAGCAGTTTGCCTCCTGGGAGGCCTCAGGAGATAGGAGCTCACCCCAAACCACACTGAAGCTTGGCACAGACCAGTGCCAAGCTGGTTGGGCTGGTGGTTTTTTGGCTTTAGTCCTTTTCAGAGAGCAGGCAGTGCTGATCCACCTGTGTTTTTGCTGATAGTTATGGTGCCTGTGAGCCCTGTTTCAAGACAACAGCATAAAAACTCCTTATACTCAGGGGCTTGTAGCCTCTTTTTAATAAATCACCAGTGTTAATTTGGAGCAAAAGTGTATCTGCTTCAGTTTTTATTGTGAAGACAGATCAGACTTTTTGCATTTCTTCTGCCCTTATCGTCACGAGTCATTCCTTAGATGACTAGCTCAACTTTTATGACAAAAATCCCCTCTCATCACAACTCGCTGTTGATCTTGAGGAGATTTATGGTAGCACAGAATGCAAGCTGGCAAGCCTCCTCATTCATTTCACAGATCCAGAGCTCAGAACTGCTGGAGAAATGAGAGATGATGAAATGGCTCTGGGAGACGCCTTTCATCTCCTATAGTAGAGCAGCTCTGGGCTTCCCTTTGTAGTGGTGGGACTGCAGCGATGGAGAGCATTGGGAGAGCAATCTGTGCTTGGAGGTGGCACCTTGCCACAGTCACCCAGGCTGGGTGCCACCACAGTGGTGGGAGCCAGAAGAAGTAACGTCACACGCTAGGGGATGGGTAGGGTCACCTCAGCAGGGACTTGGCAGACCTCTGCTCTTCTTTGCTACCTGTCCCTGATGCTGCAAAACCACTGGGCATGGTTATCCTCTGTTTGGGATGCATCTGAGTCCTCCACCCTGAAGCCAGCATGAGATGGAGGATCAACAGCCCAGTGGAAGGAAAGGACAGATCTGGACAGAACTGTAGAGGAAAGAGGTTGAAGGCATGGCATGGTGCTGATGTCAGGAACACTACACTGATGCCCTGGATTTGGTCTTAAAGGCTTTCTCAGTGGAAGTAAACATGAGTTCACAGGTCAGCACATGCTCAGAGACTTTGCTGAGCTGAGCCCCATGCCAGAGCAGCCTGGCTGTAGTCTGGCCTCATGCAAAGAAGAACCATCCTTTCAGCAGCCAGGAAAGCAATAGCTACTCCACAGGAATCTAGGATCCAAACAAACAGCTGAGCCCTTCCTCAGCAGGGAACAGAGGAGAAGAGACAGATGATGGGAACTTGCCTCCTGGCCTGGCATCCCCAGGCACTTATTGCATCCTGGTCAGAAAACCAGTCATAGGCTGGCACTGCTTTCAGGAGCTCTCATTGTTCCACACATAGGGCCAAGCTGTCCCCCAACTGTGTGGCCTGCCCAGTACGGGCGAAGGAGAGCAGGAGAGAGGAGGAAACCTCAGTACAACCAACCTGGGTTTCCAGAAAGCTTCAAGCATCTGCCAGTTTGAGGGGCTGGATTTGCAATGCTGTAAAGGTGACAAGAAACTCCTTCCATGGCAGAGAATAATTTTGGATCAGCTGCATGTAGAGAGTGTCACTAAAGACTTTCCTTTTGCTTGATTTAGTGAATTAATTGCTTCACAGCAGCGGTTTGTTTAGCATAGATAGAAACCTCTAAATGCTGGCTTTATATCATCAGTGGTTTCAGAGAAAGGCTAAGGCGGGGTTTTAGCCTGGATCATACAAATGTGCTACAAATCCAGAGTATTTCCAGTGTTTTCCAGGGTGTAACCCTTCAGCCACATTATTGCAAGGGAAATCAGCACTGGATTCACCAGCCAAACAGAATATGATCTAAGTAAACAAGATGCAGAAATAAACTCTTTCAGCTTCATGGTCAGACAGGAATGCCAATTTTAGTATTATGCTTAAAAGGCTATCTTTCCTCCCATAGTTCAGACCATATTAATATTTCTTCTTTTACACTCTAATCTTAAAATTCTCCTTGGCTAGAGATCACCATTAAGGCCTCATCGACAAGGGGCCCTTAGCAGATGTTAATTCTTTAACTGTGAGCGAGAGTGACTGTCCACTCTGCAATGCAATTATCTCATTCACTTTGCATTCCCATCTGTGGTCAATTCAGATTAGCTCGCCTGAGTGTCCCCATTTAGACAAGCTCCAGGATAAAAGGAATTACTGAAGCAGACTCTCCTTGACAAGATTTTAGTAAATTAGTAACTTATTTGAGTGTTCATCTATTCAGAATACTGCTAATAAATCACTTGGAGACCTCAGCTATTGTTGCTGTTTTCTATTAATAGGAGACACGTATTTGCAGTTGACTATATTTCAGCACCGAATTCTAATGTGCTTTTAACTTTTGAAACATCACATACCACTGTTTTACTGTGGGGTGTGTGTCTTACTGAGCATTTTATTGATCTCATGTGCTTTCTGTAGGAGAAAAATCTTTGAATATTTTGCTTTGCATTGTTGCTAGATGCAGGCTGCCTCTGTTCCTTAAGGACTTGGACACCAGTCCTACTAGTTCTACCTGAAATTAGCTGTGTGGAATAGAGCTAAGTTGTGTGCTGCTACTCACAAGTTTGGCACCGATAGACAGTGAGGAATTTTAACAGTTGCTGACACAAACAGGAGTTAAAGATGCTCAGTGGTTTTTATTTTGGAGCCCTAATTTTGGTCTGCAACATAGAAGCTTTTGCCCATTTTTTTTGCCTGTCTTTTAGGCCTGAACAAGCTTGGGATTTAAGCTTATCATTGCTGTTCTTAACTGAAGCTACATCTTCATTACTCTGAGATCCTCCAAGGATCTCGTGGGTCATGGCACATTTGAGCTCAATCACCTGCAGAACTTGGGACTCCACAAAGAGCCTGGGCAAATATGCAGGAATAACCTCAAAACAGCTTGGGACATCAGCCCATTAGGGGACTGCTTTTAGTCATCCTGTGCCACTGATGTCTGCACAGACAGAAAACAAAGGCCCAAACTGAAAGGAAGGAAAGAGGGATCCTGGCTGGTGTTCAGCAGTGCTCAGGGCACGTGAGGACATGGTTAGAGAAATATGTTTTCAAGTCCCATCTCTACACTTCGTTGAAGTACGTTTTGTAGGGAAAAAACCTCTTTAACTGCATCTTCCTATTCATTCTGTCTTTGTGAAAATACAAATTGTTGGGCTCCATACAGAAATGCTACATGCAGAGGAGAATCTGTTCAGGTGGGAGCCAGGGGTCATGGGGGAGACCCAGCCCAGCTCTTTGCATTTTTTCAGTGAATTTAGCAAAACATGGGAGCCATTATTTCATAAGCACAAAACTAATGAATTCTAGAGGAACAGTTAATGAGACAAAGCAAATGAAGTCAGGCTGGAGTCAATGAAATTATGTAGAAATCTAGAAATCCCAGGCTGTGGTAGCTGGCCATTCAGCATGGGGTGGCTGGGGAGGGTTTGTGAGAGCCGAGCAGGATGTGTGCATGCCGGCCAGTGCAGCACAGGGTTCACTCTTCGTGGCAGTGATGGCTGCAGTGACACACCAGTGGGATGTTCTTCCTCCATCAGCCACCTTACTGATGGCTGTGATGAGGCTCATCTCTTGGCTTGGCCCTCAAGCTTTCCCTCCTGGCAAAGGAGCCCACCTTACCAAGCCCCGTGCAGTGTTTCCACTGGCTTTAACATAGTGGGGTGGAGACCTTCTCCCTTTAAACAATGGGGCAGCTAAAAGAGGATTCAGGGAAAAAGGGGAAACCTGACATTAGTTTTTAACTATGCCTGGGAGGACAGGAGACAAGGGCAGTTCTGGATATATGTGGGGACGAACCATTAAAGTTTTACCATGAAAGACACTTCCAGTCTAGTAGGTTTGGGCACCATCAGGGCCTAGTGACACAAACTGCTGTTTTCTGGGCACTGATACCAAGATTTCTGTACATGGAGTACAGGGGTTGATACTGCCAGATCTATGGGTCAGGTTGTAACATATCCCTCCCCTTCTCCCACAAACAGTTCCAGAGGAGAAACAAGTCCCTTTGCCAGGCCTCCCAGGTGCTCAGCATCTCTGGAGGACCAGAGCATGTGAGAAGCAAGATGCTTCTCCAGCCTGCCCAGTGACCCTCCTCATGAGTCCCCTCATTGCAGCTAGCCCACAGGAAGGTCTCATCATCTCCTTTTCTCTTTCCTAGTGCTTTTGGCACTTGGAGGCTGGCCCTCCACTTGGCCAGCTCTTGCAATGAGCCACCCCTGGGATGGAGCATAGCCAGTGTTTAACAGTGCATATCGGCAGTCCGCCGTTTAGAACAGCAACTTAGAACTGCAGATCAGGGCTTCTGGATTGGCCTCCAATTATGGCTAAAACAAATTATTCCTCGGAAGGAGCTTGACCAGACTGTGAAAGGGGATATATTGTAGGCTGCCAACAGCAGGAGGGAATGGGTCCCAAGGCTCCAGGACACCCTTTCCAAACTTCTTATGTAGGAAGTGAAGAGCACTGTACCCACATGAAACAAGGGGAATTTGGGTAGGCAGAATTTAATTCTCTAAATTGGCATCTGGCCTTGTTAGCAGGACTATAGCTTCCCTTGAGAAAAGTACCACAGGATTTTAGCGGTGCAGCCAGAGCCTCTCTTCAGGCACTGCACCCCACTGCTCCATTTCACAGTTCATTTTTGGCATGAAGGGAGGACTGGCTCACTTATTCAGCTCCCAGTTTGCTGGCTGGAAAGCAGGACTGCCATGCTTCTCTTTGGGATTCTGGGATACAACTGGTTATGTGGGAAGTGTGTAACCTAAAGTAGTGAACTGGCACATCTCAGAAGTTTGGGAGCAAAAGCTCATGGGGATTTAATCTGAGATGAATCACCATGCACAATGGGTGTCAGTGTGAGATATCCAGTCTACCAACGTTCAAAATCCTGCACAAATGGTGAAGTCCTCAATTTCTCCCTGAGCAACATTTCCAGGAAGAAAAGAAGTTAATGTCCAAAACCAAACTTACTAGACACATATGCCATGACTCTCTATCACCGTCTCTCTGCAGGGTCCCTCATTGCTGTGGTCAAAATCTATAGCCACGGGTTGAAGGGGGGTGCTGGTTCTCCTGAACCTTTGGACGGTGCATATTTGCATATAATTCAGTGAGGTGTTCTTTTTCCTAAAATTAAGTGTAGCTCATGGTAACTGGTTGTTTTAAGCAGCCAGTTGTTTAGACACAAAGCCTTTTCATTACAAACAAGAGCAACTGAAATATATTCATGGAGTTGGGTTACTCTTAGGCTGAAAGAAATCCCCTTGATCCTTAGTACTGTTGCAGTTACTGAAATGCTAAGCTTGTCAGCTTTTGCAGTGATGCGTCATGCTCAGAAGCTGTCAAAGGGGTTATTCTGCAGCTCTGGGGGGTGAGCCAGCTTTTCTTACAGCCCTGCCTATGAACAAGCAAGTCCAGTTCTCTGTCTGGCTCTTTGGAGGTAGCTCCAGGTTTTCCTGGTCTTCCATATGCACAACAGGTACTGCTGGCAGGTCAAGGCTGAGAACATAAATCTTTGTGGGGATAGGGAAAGGAGGGGAATTGCTAGAGGGAAGAGTATTTAAATACCATCTTTCTTGCTGATGGGTCAAAGCACTTCTTCATGTCATCAGCTGACGTGTGCTGGTTCATTTCCCCATGCGGGACAGAGCAGCCTTGGAAACGGTAACTCTGAAGATGAGAAAAAAGCAGTAATTATTTTCCTTGATAGTGCATAGCCAATGATATCATACATCTGGGGGATTTTCTGAGCCAAAAAATTGAGCATTTCTATCTGTTTGATGAGTGTAAGTAGTGATTACTGCCATTGTGGAATAAACCTGTCAGTTCTTGGAGAAGAACTGTTAACTGCAGGTGAAGAAATTGAAATGTTTTGAGCTGTTCTGAGCTGGAGAGAGATTTTTCTGGTAAGAATATTACTTCTGTGATCATCATCTGCATAAAGTCAGGCATGACCTAGCAGTGTTTCCTTTTCATTTAATGAAGTTGTGCGGTGGGATGTTGAAGGAAACCTGAGAAGATGGCTGTTGTCCCATTGATTATGGCCAGAGATAGCAGGGATCCTGGAGAAATCCTGAGGCTCTCACCTAGCTCTCCTCGTGCCTTTTCCAGCCCCTCACCAGCTGGCTGCTATGTGTGAGTAGGAGCTCTTCCCATACAGCTTCTCACTTTTGAGAATGGAAGAAAAGTGCCTTGAGTTTCCCAAAAGGTAAAAGTTGCCTTAGTATAAATTTGCCAAGGCCTCTGCAAGGGCTGGTTATTTGAATAGCTGGATTTTCCTCCTGAAGTCTTTGTAAGATTGTGAAATTTTGGATGGTGAGACAAGGGATTATTTCCCTTATGTGATGTAAAAGATTGCAGAAGGGCTGTAGGCATGGGCCAAATGCTATCCTTTGTCAAAATATATAAAACAGCCATAAGAGCTGCAGAAGTGCCAGTTGGAGGTCAGAGTGTGGCAGTTCTAGCTGGGAGCAGAGCAGGGACCTGGGGAAGGGGCATATGCACAGGGGCTGTGGGTCCCTATCCACAGCCTCTATGGATGTGCCTATTTCTGAAGATCTGTGAGGAAGAACCTTTTTGTGTATCATGCATGTCTCTTCAACGTCATGGGCATTTGCATTCCAAAGGGCCCTGTTTTATTGCTGTGGACACTTGTATCAGGACAAGTGGTGGGTGGAGGCTGCAGCAGTCTGAGATGTGTCCATGACTGATCAAGGAGACTTTGCTGGTGGCAAATCTTTCACTGGGTTTGTTGACTTCCTCAGGCAACTTTGACTTCAGAGCCTATTTTGTTGCTCTCAGCATCATTCATTAGCATTTTCCTTCCCACTGTGGAGATATATATAAAGATGTCCTTTCATTGCCTCTCGCATGTAAACATACTAGGGTACTTCTTGCAAAGGGACTTTTATGTATTTATAAATCAAGGTTATTGTGGTGCAAGCGGTTACTTGAGTGCACTGTGTTCGTGGCTGCTGCTTTATTTATATACAGGGCTACAGTGCTGCATCTGTGGAATGGCAAGTAGCTACGGCTTCTTGCACCACTAAGACAAAAACCACGCAGTAATCAACACAGCAAGAGCTGCTCATGGCAGCGCATAAGGAAGTTGAACATATGGCATGTCTAGCATAGAAGTACTGTGGGTTTTCAGCTTATCACCTCCCACTTGTTCTACAAAATAGAAAATTTGGATTAGTGTATGCACTAAAGAGCTGCTGATGTAAAGATCCAGGCCTCCCACCCTTTGTTGTCTTATATGGTGCTGACTACTAGGGGAAGTCACACTGTCTACCCAACATAGTAATACTGGGTTTTGACATATTGTCGATAAGACACCTGCAT
This sequence comes from Coracias cyanogaster, assembly GCA_033124195.1. Classification (NCBI taxonomy): domain Eukaryota; kingdom Metazoa; phylum Chordata; class Aves; order Coraciiformes; family Coraciidae; genus Coracias; species Coracias cyanogaster. Next base: position 13,434 of record JAVSBS010005976.1, read on the forward strand.
GCAGACAGACTTTTTGGTAGGACCGTCAGGCAAAACTTCTTCCAGCACTTTTGGGATAGGAAGAGTAACAGACCTGATGGCTCTACAGGCAGTGACTTCTCCAGGGGGGGCAGGAGAGAACTGCCATCCTCCCCATAGCATCTGGCAAAGGGGCTGCCCCAACACTTAAAAACATGACATGGCATGACATGACATGACATGACATGACATCAGCCAAGACCACAACCACAGTGGTGGAGCCACTGGGGAGAGTTTCTGTCCTTGGAAGTTGAGGTGGGCACATGTGTTTTCTGTGCTTCAGCAGGGGAAATCCAGTGGTCTTCAGGGAGCTGTTGGGAAGAGGAAGTGATGGCTGTGGATGGGGCATGTCACCATGAGCATCCCAGGGTGGCTGGAGAGTGCTAGCCCATCAGAGTCCATCAGAGGAGCCAGCAGTCCCCAGCCAGGTAGCAGGACTGAAGTCCTGCCTGGTGGCACCAGGGAGGTGATAGGCTAGCAAAACGCCATCACAAGACACGCATGTTGGCACCTTGTTCTTCTCAAATCCTGCCTACATTCTTCTCCCATGCCATTAATAATAAACAATATTTCAGCTGAGTAGACCTCTGACTGTGATGGCTGGGGGTTGCTGGCAGAACTGTAGGTGTGAAAACCTAGTCAAGTTTTCTGTGCAAACCATGGTTCATTCATAAATGAGATGCTGCAGACCAGAGCCAGTCCTGTCAGTGGGATAATTGCACAGAAAATTTCAAGGAGAGATAAAAGGAGGAAAGCTGGCACCCACATGTGTGTGTACATGGGGCTGAGGTTCTAGCAGCAAAGAGGTGCAGACCCCATAAGAGTTGTACGAGGACAATCTGATCCCAGTGATGTGCTGACTCCTGAGATGAGCTGGGATAAATCAGCGAGGTTAGCAACTGAACAGGGAAATCCTGCTGGGAAACACGTCCTTTACCTATTAGACAGCGTCTGGGGTCTCCAGCTCAATCTGCTGGAGCAGAGCAAAGAATTGCTATTTGTATGGCACCCTACATGCCATAAAGCCTGGTCTGTATTTTATTAAAGCAGAGCTACTAGCATCTGGGATGGAGGGCTGAAGGTGTTTGCTGTCTTAGCAGCGCTGAGACCAGACTCACCCAGTTACATGGCCCTGCTGCGGGGTGCAGCACGGCTCTGAAGTTGGGGTTGGGGCTACTGGGCACTGCCAGAGACACGCGGGGCAGATGAGAGCCTGCTGAGAGCCTGCAGCCTCTGGGAATTAGATAGGGCTCATGTTTAGCATCACTGTTTTCAAGTAGCCATAAAAAGGAATGTTTGTAACATTTTAGGGCCTGAACGGGAATACTGGCTCCATTGAAATCAGCAGCATAGCTCCCCCTGAATTCCACACAGACAAGATTTAACTCTCCCATCATGAAGGCATTTGGGGTTATTGTCTTTGCTAGAACTGCAAGCATCGGTCACGTGCGTTAAACAGGGATAGATAAACAAGAAAAACTGAAGATTATGAGAGGAAAGTCTGTAGCTGCATCTAGCATAAATTATTCCCATTTATTTATTTCCTTCACTGCTCTCGTCTGAATCAGGGTGAACAAAGAATTCTCTGAGATGCAATTTATGTAATAGAAAGAAACCTCAAATGCCAGTTTTTTACTGAAAATTCTCCATCTGGCATTTTCCATCATCTCCACTAAAAGGAAATAAATGTCTCCAGTTTGAATGTTTCCCAAGGAATTTTCTTTCCATATCTGAAAACATCTTGTGTTCACAAAGCCACTAGAGAGTAAATGTGATCGGAATGGCGCTGATTTAAATTTGGGTAAATAACAAGCCTTGGAGAGAGGTGCCGGACCTGATAGTTGTGTTCGCCAGGGTTTCTGTTCATATCTGCTTGATATTTTTATTTTAGGAAAGCAGAAAAAACCTCTGTATGTTTCTGAAAGGGGAGGGGGAAAATCCTTTTGAAATGTGTTGCTATTTATTAATATGCCTCATCAGACTCAACATTTCTACACAAGGGGCATACCCCTCACCAGCCTTGCCCTGTGACCACATCTCCCAGTTAACCTTCTCCTTTATTGATGTCTTTCTGGCAGAAAATGCTGGGATACCTTTGGGAGGGTGTTTGCAGGATGGAGGTGCAGGGCTGCAGCCGCAACATGCTTGCCGGTGTGGGGTGCCTGACACTAACACACCCAAGCCCCACTGTCATCGGCGTGCTGGTCGTGACCATGCTTGGCAGGTCCATGGGCCTTGCAAAAGCACACTGCCACCATTCAGCTCCAAAACAAGCTTGAAATCTCCGTCCAGGCTGGGACAAAGCTTTCTTTGGTTGGATTCTGGCAGCTCTGGAGGAAAGCCAGGTCCCAGCCAGGACTGCTGCCAGCAGTGGTGGGGCTGGTGGAGATGGCAGCTGGCAGGCAAAGCCCATGAGCGGGCAAGCTGGCAGCACTGGGGTCATTATTTCCAGGATCCGTGAATCCTGGTGGAACAAAAGGGAAGCCTTCATCAGCTGAAGTGTACCAGCCACATCCTTTGGGAGGAGCGGATTTAGGGAGAGGAAGCTGTGATCACCATAACCAGCGCTGGCAGGCTCACACCCTGCCTCTCGCTGCGCACCCCACAGCGTCTCCTGGCAAGAAACACTGGTCACCCTTCACTGCCACACACCTCTTTGCTGTCTGTAGGAGGCTGGCCAGTGTTTCAGGTGGTGTGGGTGGTTATCAGCAGGTCAGCAGGGTGGTTTGAGAAGGTTTTAAGCTGCTGCTGGGAGCAGTGCTGAGATACTAGGCTGTGTCACACTCTCAGACACTCATCAAGTGGCTGATTCAGTGTTGCCTGTAAACATTGTAGTTCATCAAGCCTTCAATGGCTATTCACTGAAGAGCTATTTAACTATTTAGAAAGTGTCACTGTAAGTTGATTATACCAGTAGCTAATACGTGCCATAAACATGTCATTTTATGACAAAGGTGAAGTATGTGAAGTATGTGCTGTTTCTGATGTCTTACTGTAGGCAGCTAGACCGACAACTTTAAAATAAACCTCTTCAAGAAAATTCGTTATTTTCATCTAGTGGCCTCAATTTTCAGCTTGAGCCAATATTTACCTGTTCAATCAGACCGAAGTTAAAATAAAGATGGACTGATAAGTATTTGTTTAAACTTCAGAAGCCCCCCACTTCTCTTTCTTTCTTATCTCAGTTTTCTCTACTATCAGCTTGCTGTCTCTAATTGCTACACCTAATCACTTTTCTACTAGGAAGCAGCCTTGGACTGATAGGAATCAAATATTTGGAAAGCTGAGCTTTATTTGTTAAAAAATATGCCTGTTCTAGGGGTGGGAAGATTAATGAAGGGTCCTCTACCTCAGCACCAACTGCAGGACTGCCGGTCCCTGCACTGGGCCACACCACATACCAGCAGCATCAAACTCTATTTAAGTTAATGGCAAAATGTCACTTGACACCCATAGGGTCCAGACTTTGTGTGGAAAGGGACACAGGTGATCAGGAGGGGGTCACTTTGCACACACCAAGGTGGAGGTGGATTTGTAGCTCCCACCACTTCTGGAGGGGAAAGAGCATCACAAGAGAATAGTTCATGCTCCCAGGGAATGCTCCCATCACCGTCCCACCCTGCAACCCACCATGGGCCTGGCTGACACCCTCCTTTCGTCTTCCCTTGCGGCATTTCTCTGCCCAGGTCATATACCGAGCCCTGTCACCGCCTTATGCTGTGGAGGACCCGTACAGCACCGAAGCTCAGGAGCAGCTGAAGATCACCAACCTGCGGCTGCGGCTGCTGCAGTGGCAGGGCTGCCCCTGCCTCCTGGCCAGCCCGGCCAGCCGGGCCCCGCAGCCCCTGCACTACGCCATCTATGACTTCATCGTGAAGGGCAGCTGCTTCTGCAATGGCCACGCTGACCACTGCGTCCCTGTCACCGGATTCAAGCCCGTCAAGGCGGCTGGTGTTTTCCACGTGGTATGTACATGTGCCTAACAACATCTGCGCTGTAGGAAAGCAGGGTTTTTAAAATAGTAGGGATGGTATAGAGTATGGTGTAGGTCCAAGTATGCAATATTTGACATATGATGCCCTGAAATCCAAGTACAGTGAGTAAAAGTGGTCTTTACAAAGGAGGTGGTCTCCGTTTTGGGCTGAAGTGCTAGACTTCCCTTGTGCCTTTGTGTGAGGTCCACCAGGACTCTCATCCTTTAAGGGTGCTCCACAGTAATTTATTTATTTCAGATGGATCTTTAAAAAAATATATAATTGCGGGTTCCCTTCTTCCCCTAAGTGCTAACTGACAATAACACAATATCTAAAAAGTAATAAATACAGGGCATTTTGATGATGAAGAAGGAGGAGAGCTTCTGCAAAGGCACTAGGCACCTTATGATTGCAATTGCTTCTGGAGGATCCTCAGATACTGGGTTGGGTCCTGAACTGACAGTCCCGAGAGCTGGGTTTTGGCCCTCACTTCCAGGCTTTCTGTTGCACTTTGCACTTTTCTCCAAATAAAACCCCTGTGCTCCAGTTTCAAGAGGACCCCCAACACAAGAGCTCTGAGCTCAAATCCCTTGGGACCCACCAAGAACTAAACTCCAGTCTTCCCATGTTCCAAAGAATCAAGAGCTGCAAACCCATTAGGCACAGCAGCTGCCAACATGTTGTATGCCTGTGGCATGGCATGTCATGCCTGCACCCTGCCAGCCTGGGCACCCTCACTGCCCGCAGTACATCTTGTCCTTTCTGCCCACCTTGGCTGGTCTGTCAGTCCTGGCTTTGCTGACAGAGGAGCAGTAGGGAAAGCCGGGGCACTCAAACATATTGTGCTGAATAATGTTAGAAAGGAAAAGATCATAAAAAAACCATAAAGCAATTACTTGAGGTAAGGAGGTCTGGCATCTGTCCAGCTCTTTATGGAACTCTCATTTCACTTAAATTATGGTCTCAGACATGAATCAGACAGCACGTTTCCCTTCTAATAGAGCTAGTCTTGCAACATCTTGAAAATGAAAGCATGCAGCAGTATGATTGATAATGCTGTTTTGAGTAGCATTGCTCTGCTTTCCACAGATGTCCCCTGAGCAAAAGTCTTTGAAAGGAGCTGTTTCCTCAAGATTATTTTTGTAGGATACAGTTGCACAGGAGCATGTCCCAGAGCAGCACTCAGAGTTGTAGCTGAGCCTGCAGCCAAATCTGCTTCCGGTACAGCTATAGCCTATGGAAACCATACAGCACAGGTAACAGGTGCTGCTGTGGGAAGGAATCAAGTGCCAAAATCACACTGAAAACCAAAGCAAGAAATAGCAACAAGCCCCTGCGCTGGCTCCAAAGGGACTGGGAATTCAACTCCAGTTATAAATGTGTATGTGGCAGAAGTCCCAAAGGTGACGTTTCTGCAGTGAGGCTGATTCATTTTACTGTGCCTTACAGCTTATTCTGCATGTCCCATAAGGGCTGTGCTGGTATAGGGGTGACATAGCCCCATGGATTGCAGGGAGGGTCAGGGAGTGGTAAGATATTTCCTCTCCCAATACCACTTCTTCTACCACAGGAGAGGGGCAGCTGGGGCTGAGCCTAGTTCCTGCCTGGTGCGAGGCTGCTGCTATTCAGGGACTGTGGTGGCACCCAACTCGTGCATACCAGGCTGAGGTTTGTCGGTGTGTTGCTTCAAGATGGGAAGAGGGGGCTTTTTTCAAGATGATAGCAAGGCACATGTGTGTGAATGAACAGGAAAGGGACAAAAGATTGTGGGGTCTGTGGCTATTTAGCTGGGAGAAGCCAGAGGAACTTCTGAAAAAAGAGTGGGTTTTCAGAGAGGGAGCATTTTGTGCATTTCACCTGAAAAAGTCACATAAAAGATAATTCTGAAGAATTATGGTCAGTCATTCAAGTGTGAGGTGAGACTTCAGTCTTGACTTTATGTCACAGTATCTAGATGGGATTTTAGCAGAACCTTCACTGTAAAACCAAAGACAGCAAAAGCTGGGAAGCACATTACTATTTCACAATATAAAACTATAATTATAAATTACAATTATAAAATCTGGCTCTGTTTTTGTGCTTGTTTAGATCACAACACTCCTGAAGAGTATCTCCTGAGTTAGAGAGTTTACATCAAAATTTAAGTGAGTTCAAGATCCTTTAAAAAAAACCAAAAACCTTTTGCAGATCATTATACGCAAGTTTTCTTAACACCCTACTTGATCTCAGCCCACAGGTGAAATCCTAACTGCAGGCTTAGTTTCAATCCCTGCTTGGCCAGCAGAAGACCTGGACGTGATACATTTGTTTTTCTCTTGGGCTGCTCTGGGCAGTAAGCCCAGGTGTCCTGGCAGCACTGGATGTAGCTGCCAGATCTTGGGCAGATCTCGCAAAGCAACTAGAACCCTTTTAACTATCTCACTCAGAGAAGATCTGACAAAGCTGTGCAGGGATGTGCGAATGCTTATGGCTGCTGCCCAGGCAGGTTTGGTGCAGAAACCTGATCTAGGGGGTCCAAGGTGCTCCACTCAGCTTGGGACATCAGCCCAGCTTGCTGCCATGAGCCTCCTCTCATCAAATGCATTTTTTTCTTGAGGGCTGGGCCTTCATGTGCTGGGAGACTGACAGTTTTGAAGGTAAATATTCTGAGTGGCTGAAGGGAGGCTAGAAGTTCCGCTTGACCATGAGATAATACCGATCCAGGACATCCTCGGGGCATGGGTGTGGGATGTGAACAGGGTGGTCCCATGGACAAAGAGGGGCTTTCACCCCAGCAGAAGCAGCTCTAGCTGCATTCACTAGGATAGGATAACCTCCTTTGCGATCCCTTGGAGCTGAGTCAAAGCAAAGGTGAACTCTACAGAGTTGAAACATTCACTGTGAGAAAAAAAAAATATTTCATATTAGCCCCAGCAGCAAAAACCAATAGCCAGGGCCTGGTAAGAGATTTGTTTCTGTGCTCTCATCACTGTCCAGCTGCAAAACTCTCCGTGATGCTCCTTTCTGTGATGGTCACTCTGTGGGTACCATGGAGCAAAGCTTGACAGCAATTCTCTCACCAACCCTTTCTCCTAAAGGAGAAAGTAATCTGTATAGGAAAGGTCTGGGTTCCTTTGAGCACCAGAAATGCTGTGTTAGCCTTTAGGTGAATTCTGAGTATACAGGTGGGGCTTCTGCTCTAGGGGAGGGTATTTCTCTGTGATCTGCAGGGGAAGACTACAGAGAAGACCTAGCTGCCTTCCAACAACAGCAAGGGCTGCTCCTTATGGGTAGCATGTCTCTTGTTACACACTTATGTACAACAGCCAGCTGTCAGGATGATACAGATACACTTCCTTCTCTTCTCTTCTCTTCTCTGCTCCTCTCAAGTTTATTCAAAGGGTCACTACTCAAATGTCATCAACAACAGTCCAATGCATGCCCAGGAAAAAATGTACATGGATAAAAACATCTCACACTGTACCATGCAACACAGTTGGATCAGTTTGTGAGCTGCATTACATGGTGAATCACCAATGTAAGCAAAGAAAAGGATTCACATACACAGGAGACCCCTCCTGATCTTCAGTGGCCATGAGAAGACTGTTTTTTCAGCTGATCTGTAGCACAGGATCTTCTCACCCCTTGCCAGTACCTCTGTGCATGGAGCTATTGCAGTGGATGCTTGGCCTCTTAACCACCGAAAGCAACCCCATGGCCTGCTTGCAACTACGGCAAGGGTCATGAAAGCAAAGATCAACCTGAGATAAGTAGGATCTTGCAGGTTAGGTTTCTGTAACAGGGAAAGCAAACCCAGAGATACCTCACCTGGGCTGTGCAGTTCTATCTCCAGGTGAGGGCAGGAGTTCATCCATCTCTTATCTATGATCTCAGAGACTCCTTGGCCCTCCCTGACTGCAGAGTCCTGCAACAGCTAAGAGGTTTTCATGGTTGGCCTGAGTTACCAGTCTTAGAGGGCTGTGTTCTTGATGGGGCTTCCTGCTTTTACGCCTATGAGATGAGATATCACTATCAACTGATGACTTCATTATCTCATCGATAATCCAATATTATGGATCTAATAAATAAATCTAATAAATAAATAAATAAATATAAAATCTAATGTTTCCCACTTTGTCCTTCCTTTCCTCTCCTACACTCTTGCTTGTGTAGCCCTGTTTGCACATCCTTCTCCTGCATTGAACAGAGTGAGAGCAAAGGAAGTGATCAGGTTATGTTCATCCTCTTGTTCTCTTTTTCCCTCAATGACAGCTTTAGTATCGTGATACAGCAGCTATCTTTGCTCTGAAAAAAGTAAGTGGGAAACTAGAATTTAGGAATGAAGAAGCTTCAAAGGACTTAAGGCATGTGCCCAAAGCAGTTTGGTGTGGTGCTGCTGCCATACTGAAAAGGTACTGCTGTAATTATGCTTCTTTAGTAATATAAGGTGCTGTGTTAGTGTAAGTCATGAACTTTTCTGGGAACTGTATTTTCTAGGCTGAACAGACAAACCAAGTCAGGAACCAGATTAGTAAATGCATCTGAACCTGATTTCTGGCAGCCACCCAACAATTAGGCACCAAACCCCAGATATACCTCACCTAATTTTAGGCATGTGTTTGATGTATCCGGCTTAGCCAGATGATCTCACCACAGTTTTGAAGGAGAAGGGTGATACAGCAAGGTTGGGATCCCAGATAACTGAGCTACCATGCTAAAGCACTTCTGTATGGTTGGGAAGGGTGAATAGTCCTCCCCCTTCCCATGTGGCCAACCCAGCGGCTGTTATAAATTGTTATCCTGCTACTGACATCAAAAGATGCTGAAGGTCTTCTCTAGAAGCACTGACAGAAGCCTATTGTACAAGGAATTAAAAAAAACCCAGCAGACGGCCTCCACACCCTGGACAACAGGCTTTGTATTCTTTCACAAGAACAAGATAGGATATGAGAATTTTCTCATGCATAAATTTGGTTGTCTGGTGCTTTGAGAAAGAATACCTCCCTGCATGCTGACGGCAGCCAGTAGGCTCTGGTTCTAAAACTGGCACAGTGGCTCGAGTGCAAGACAGTTTAAAAGCTATCATTATAGACTCAGCATGAATGCTGTAGTTTTCCTTTAGGCTGATATCATGCCCATTTTCCATGAAAAAAAAGAAAAAAGACAAAATACAATTTTAGCTATTCCAAGAAAGAAACTCTATTAAAAGCAGTTGCCCCTCCCAGCTATTTAGCCTATTTACACTATCAGGTCTTTGAGATATTGATTTTCTTTTACTGTGCATTTACGTTGCACTCTATATAGAGGCTGAGTTCTTGTGATACAAATAAATTCATAACAGGTGACTGAAAGCTTTTTTCCCTTGATGCAATATTTCTTTCTCACTGCTCAGCATTTTGAAACATGATAAATAGAGGGAAAGTATTTTATAGGATTAAACCAAAGAAAAAACCCTATGTATTTGCAGTCTGAAAGGAAGCACGGGAAGGTTATAATTCAGCAACAAAAGGCTCTGGAAGGAAGCATGCCCCAGCAACTGTCTTTGTATAGAGAAATCAGTCGCTCATTTATCTTACAGAAGTCAACTTTTGTAACACTGTTTCACTGTTTGCATTGTGCCTGCTAATGACTGACGTTCCGATGGGGCTGTCGGGCTAAGAAGGGAAACAATGTGAAAGTGAACTGGGATGTAAAGACCCCATGACAAAATGAAAAATGGTATGAGAAGGCTTTGCCGCTTAAATGAGTCAAGAACCATGTGAATGCTTAAAAGGGGTGAGACGTACTGGGAATTGTGTTTGTGTACTTAGCAATGCTCCAGAATGACCCTAGTGGGTATGCCTTACAGTTAAATGTAAATTGAGGTGAATGAAAAGGGAGGAAAAAATATATTCTTTCCCTTGGTGCATAGGGGTCACATGCTGCCTTCAAAAAGGTGCTGAGATGCTGGAGAAATCCCCAAGGCCAGGTACATCATTTCCCTACTCTACCTTGGATCCCAGCAGAGCTGCTGGGCTGGTTTCTCAAGCCCAGGTCCCATGTGCTCAGTGGCATGATGGGGAATTTACAGGGCACTGCAGCCTCACATCTGGCTCTCCTACAGCTCTTACAAGCATTAATTTTCCCTGGTGTAGACAGTCTGTTGGCTGTTTTTCACCTGCTGCCACTTCTCTTTTCCTTCTATTACCTCTTATTGTCATTTCTTTCTCCTATTTTCAGCTGTCACCGTATTTCTTATAACTAAAAAACCATACCTGTCTGCTTATGGGCTGTGGGAAAGGGTTTGCTAGTATACACCTTCTTTTGTTCTTTCCAATGCATAAAAATCTCTTCTGTCATGCTGGAATTACATAGAAGAAAAAAGATTTTCTTCAATGGGACAAGGGGCGGATGGAGAGGTTCTTTAAAGCAGATCTGTTTTGGGGGGTAATCATTATAATGCTATTGAAAAAGAATAAATACATCAGCCTGAGGCAAGGTTTTTGAAGCACTTAGGTCCAACTTTCATGAAATTTCTGGGAAAAAAAGGATAGGGAATTAAAAGGTTTTAACTAAACAGTTGCATTAAGAAACAATTTATTAAAGACCCCATTTCCCTCCTCTTGCTCAGTCAAGACTGGCTATTTATCTGTTTAGCTTGTTCATTAGCGGGTCTATGTCCCACTCTGCCTGGCCAGGAGGGGTCAGAGCCGCTCTGGGACCTGGGGGACCTCAGAGAAGTAGTTTTCTCAGGGTCCAGCCTGTTTGAGTAGCATTGCTGTAAAGGCTTAGCACCATGGGAATTGGGAACCCTGCTGCCTTTTCCAAGGCTTGCTCCTGAAGACCAGAGCCTGGGTGGCTGTATCCAATTCATGAGCAAGGCCATCTGGGCCGTTGCATCCTGTGCCTCAGTGGGTGCTCAACCAGATGTGAATTCCTCTGAGATTACAAGTCCCCGGCCCCACAGCGAGCAGGGGCACACAGGTTTGCAAAGCGTGCGTGGCAGGCTGGGCTCCTGAACGGCCATCCCAGCCCATGCCAAGGTGAGTGGAGGGGGTGCAGGATCCACAGTGGGATCTGGGCTTAGGAGGGAGCATCTAAGATGCTAATACATCTGATTGTGATAAATCCTGGAGGAAAGGAGTCTGCAAAGCCGTGCCCTTACAATAAGGACTGGCAACATGTGATTCCTCCTGATCCAGGCTGCGACAGCACCCACCGAGTCAGCTGGAGAGCCCAAACCTATGGACCTCTGTGCTGGTCCTGCACTTACCTTTATGCAGAAGTCAGAATCATGCTATCCTGTTATTTTTCACATGTTTCAGCCAGATCATTCATTACCTTCTCCCCAGGTGCATCATACCTTTACAAGCAATCACTACCAGAAGCATCATGCCTGGCTCTGCCTTGGGGTCTATCTAAACACCAGCTGGTTTGATTTGCACCATCTTCAAATCTGTCTCTTTTTCAGTGCTCATTGCCACAGCATCTGAAAGCCAACAAGCCTGCCACGGGCTGCAGCAGTGTCTTAAGTTTATAAAACCTCTTTCTTTAGAGTTCATATACAGCTTAATATTAATAAATAGGCACACAGCTATTCAGTGGTTTATTTTTTAGCTCTGCATGCCAAATTAATGGCTGCACATCAGGTTCTTGGGATACCTGTCCTCTTCTGTTTTATTTTCTCCGACATCCCCCTATTCTGGCAACGTGGAATGCTCTATTGTACAGTACTTGAGCTTTCAGAAAATGCAGGCTCTTATGCCTTGAGACTGTGAATGCTCCTCAGCAGGGAGTTTTGCCGTACTCTCTGCTGGTGTCTTGGGATGCTTAATCCTTTGAAGGTTTCTTAGGTGCTGCTGAGTTTGAGAGTCGTACATTATTAATGCAGAGCAGCTGCTGGCTGATTGATTGAGTCCCCACTGATTCTTTGTGTGGCTTTGGCAAGCAGGGAGCTGGATTTGAAGGGTGAGGCTGCAGGCTGTGGGCACAGGCAGGGGGAGCACACATCTCTGCAGTAATTCCAAGAGTCTCCATGTCTGAGACACACCTCTGTTTGCAAATCTTCTCCCACATCGCTACTTTGGCATCATGATCACCGAAGCACCAAGAGACCACCTGGTTTTGACGATGGCTCCCTCCTGACACCCCCTTCTGATCACACGTTCTAGGTCTGGTGGATCACTCTGTCTTAACAGCTGGGACAGTCCTCTGAGGAACGAGCTGAAGAATTTCTGTGGCTACTACAACCCTTTTAGCCCTAGCCATTCAATGGCCAAGGGGCTCACAAGAAACCCCTACCAAAAATTACATCAAAGAGTTAGGTCTCCATCAAAACCACCAGAACATGACAAAGCGACCAATACAGTTTTAACCAGTATGTTTCCATGCACATCGATGCTTTTAAATATATATGAAGTAGCTCTGTAACATTGGCTTGCCTGTGGACATTGCCTAAAAAAAAAAAAAGAGAGGGAAATTTTTTTGAAGAGTGATAATTTAGGAAAGCAAGACATCTGAGGGCTTGAAGAATGTTTTGTAGGTGGCAGCAAAAATTAAAATAGGAAAACGCAAAGCACACATGGAGAAGTAAATATTACTTCTGCAAATTTGTTTTGTTTCTTTTCTATATTTGCTTCTCATTCTTTTAAAACATTAGCACACATTTAAGCATGTATCAATATGATAAGCCAGACAGAACAACTGTTATCTGCGGTGAGACCAGCTGGTATCTGCAATGAGGCCAAACAGCACAGAAAGCGATGTTATGTTAGTATTTGTGCTTTAGCTTAGATGCTTGTGCATTCTGTCTGACTCCGTTCTGTCTGTCCACTGCTTACACAGTCCAGTTGTTGTATTTTGCTTATTCCTGCTTTGATAATCCAGACATTTTAGTGAGGCAGGAAAGGATCCCTTGAAAAGTTTTTGAAAGGTTTTGCTATTTGCGTTGCTGCTGAAAAGCCTTTTAAGGAATTTCAAGGTCAGTTTTGAAGTTTTAATCTGTGCTGGTTACATCTGACCCCTGTGACATACCAGCTGAAGTCTACTCATTAAAAATAAATAAATCAGAGAGTCATCGTTAGCCAGGAGTGTGTGTGGTGTCTGTGTGTGCACCTACGTAACAAGCAGGACCTGTTTACAACACGTTCAAGGTCCTCTTCTGTTTTGTTTACTCTTCAGGTTTTTCACAGGAACCTTTTCCATGGCATGTCTCGGCAGCAAGTCAGACAGTTCGGAACAGCACCCCTGTAAAACTACGAGTTAACCAGAGCGGAGGGCAGCATTTTCCAGTAGCAGTTACAGCCATGGCCAGCGCCAGGCTGGATCACCAGGCACCCCGACTGCTCTGTGTCACGCTCAGTCTGAGAGCAGCCAGCAGCTGGTGCAGCTCCCCGCCTGCCTCGGTTTTATGGCCAACCTGTAGCATGAGTACAGGGCCACACTGCAGGGCACGCTGAGGTCTCTGGCTCGTTGCTGAGCAGCAGGAGAGGCCGAACCATGCTCAGTTCATTGCCATCCTTTCTTTATCACTTTCTCCACAACTGGTGAAGGAAGGGGCACCCGGGTGGTGAGGCACAGCGCCACTTGTATTTCAGCAAACTCAGCCTGGCCAGGCATCAGACATCTGGAGAGACTTGCAGCTGAAATGCTGTTATTAAAACTGTATTTAAAAGCAAAACATCAGAGTAAAGTTGCAAGCCCAGGCAGCCACTGAAATAGCTATGGTACGTAGCCGCCTGCCACACTCCACAGGAAAAGGCAGGGCTTTCAGCCTTGCCAGCAGAGTCACGCTGCTTTAGAGCTCGATGTCATTGCATCTAGGGGCTGCTGGGCTGCTCTTGTCGTCTGGCTACATCCTGTTTTCTTTGCATTTGCCAACAGTGTGAGTAATGCCAGTGGCTGACAGGGCAGCCGGCACCAAGCGTGCTATGCTGGCTTTTCATCTCTAATTACCCCTTATACTAGGCTGTCTAGCTGTTAAATTCTCTATCTGTCATGAACACACCCAAGTATAGTCACTCATGGTCCTTGTGATATCCTTGCTTCTTCCTTTGTGGGACAAAAATTCTGCCTAGGATGAATAGATATCTATGTTGCAGGGGTTTAAATTTCTTTTTTCTCTTACTATTTTATGTTGGTGACAGGTGGGCACACAGAGCTGGCTGCTGAGGTTGTGGGTGCTATTCCTGCAGTACTGCAAAGGTGTATTCATGTTTGCAAGGAAGAAAAAGAGAAAGGTTTTACAGTGTTTCCCAAGGTTGCTTTGAATCTTGGCTTTTTAATATATCTCCTGAAAATTCATGCTGCAGCTGGAAACTCTCTGCTAAAGATCCTTTTAAATCTTAAAAAAAAAATAAAAGTATAATTATACAATACTATGACATGCAGATCCACAAGTACTAATCTAATGGAAAGTGTAACTGCAGAAGGCAAATGCCTTTAACTGAACAGGACATCAAGGCAGGCATCATGCTAGCCCTCTTTCTAGTCTATGTAATATTGTCTAGCTGGTGTGGGCATTGCTCATGCCCTGGAGCCTCCTTGGCTTTGCTGTGGGTGATCCTTGCTCTCTTTCCCCTACCAGGTCCATGGGAAATGCATGTGCAAGCACAACACAGCAGGGTCCCACTGCCAGCACTGTGCCCCACTATACAACGACCAGCCTTGGCAGCCTGCTGATGGCAAAACCGGAGCCCCCAGAGAGTGTCAATGTAAGTAGCCAGCTGGGAACAATGTCTCCAGTGCCTCTACCAGAGCAAAACTGCTTCCTCCTTGTGTGCTTTTCTTCTGTGTTTCCAGGAGGCAGCAGATACTGGGGTGGTGGGCAGCTGCTTGTGAAGCAGCTCAGTGAGTGGCGAGCCAATACCCGGCTCCTGCCCAGCACCCACCACGTGTTTGTACAATTAAGATGGCCCTGTTTGCATAGACCCTCGCTTGGAAATCCTCATGAGACCCTGTTGTCTGTTGGTTTGGCCTTTCTGTGGGATCCAATTGGATCTCCTTGAGATATGGTCTTCTGCTGCAGTCAGACTGCAGCCTGTCGGGGTGCCTTGGAGGCAACGAGGAGCCAGAATTGTCCCCTCCATGGGCACCACTGACGCACACATTTGCAGGAGGCATGGTCTTCTGCTGCTGGACGTGGGCTCTGCTCACCTCTCAGGCACTGGGGGCAGGAGGAGCCATGGGCTCTCAGGAGGTTTGAAGGTTACGTCTGCAGTGCCAGGGAGGGATACCTGGGGTGAGGCAGGCTGCAGGGAACCACAGAGGTCATGGAGCGATTTGCTTCAGTAACAGCAGCAGTCTAGCCAGAAGGGTGCTGAGGACTGATTGCACCATCCCAGGAAAGTTTGTAGGCATGCTGAGTGCCAATCTGCCATGGCTACGATGCTGTCAACACTTAAGCCAGCATAAGCTTGCCCTTGTGGGCTGCGGTCACACTCACCGCAGTATGGATGTTCCCCAAGAGAATGACAGTGAATCCCTGTTTCCACCAGCAGCATTTGATGAGCAGGAGTTGGAATAGATCTCATTCGGCCCCTGACTTCAGCCATGTGGGCATCCAGACTTCCTCCACTGCTAGCTCAGGGAAAGGGGGGTGCTTTCCCTGTCTCACACACATCCCCTCCACCTGCCTTTTCCCTCTGTCAGATACAAAGAGCATCCTGACAACACTCATGTGGCTGATGCTGTGTGGGGCACTGCTGATTTCTAAAGCAGGGAGGGAAGGATTCTGCCCCAGTAGGACCAGTGAATGTGGGAGTTCTTCCTGCACCAGCCTGACCACATTGTGGTCCTTGTACTGGGCAACCCATACTGGAAATAAAAGACTTATTTTTTCTTAAATGTCACCTCTGGAGTTTGGGAAGCATGGGTGAAAATGTCATGATACTTCATGTATTTGGATGAATAATGGGTTCATAGATCAGGTCTCCTGTTCCAGTGCATCGCTTGAGATTTTGTGTCTCTCTTCTATAAATCAACATCTTTCACTGCCTTAATGAGTCTTTCTGTTCCCTTTGGCTCTGTCTCAGCATGCAAGTGTAATGGGCATGCTGACACTTGTCATTTTGACATGGATGCGTGGCTGGCATCAGGCAATCGCAGCGGCGGCATCTGTGACAACTGTCAGCACAACACAGAAGGGCAGCACTGCCAGCGCTGCAAGCCGGGCTTCTACCGAGATCTCAGGAAGCCCTTCTCTGCCCCGGATGCCTGCAAACGTAAGTCAGTAACCTTTTACTAGTGAAATGCTTCTCAAGTGGAAGGGTGTCAAAGGAATAGTGAGACCTGCCTGCTCCTTCTTGGAGCAAACTTCTTGCTTCAGTGAAGGACAAGGAGCCCTTTAAATTCCCTTTTTGATGCTGTTCGCAAAAAGCAATGGTGTGGTTTGCAAGGAGAAAGCCTGCAGATGCTGTTGACAAATCTATCCTGAGTATCCCTGTAGCCTGGGGGCAGGGGAAGAGAGATGATTCATTGACTTTCTCCTGCTATTTTTGGAGAGTGAAAGCTGCATCATGTTTGTGTGTTCTCCTTGTTTGGTGATTGCCGCAACCTCAAAAGCAGGGTGCCTCAGCCAAGAGGGGTGCAGCTGATGAATAGCATCGCCCACCAGTGCATGTTCACAGCAGTAGGTGGGTATGGAGGCAAAGACGGGAACATGAGTTAAGTGATATTTCAGAAGGCGTGACACCGAGGAGGCCAGGCCACAGGCAATGACTTGGCCACATGTGAAATTGAATATTTCCCAAGCAATAGCAGTAATCCAAAAGCCATGCTCCCCAGGGACTGCTGTGAGGATGGTGACTCACTGTGGGGGACTCCAGATAGCCTAACTGCGCTGAGCACATTACACTGGTCAGCTAAATATAGGGTGCAGGCATGCTCTCTGTTCTGCATCTACAGCCACCCACCACCTTCACCAGATTTGTCCTCACTGACCCAAATCTGGAGAAGTACCCTCATAGGTGGAAGAAAAAAATCCAACTGACACTGAGGACACTGAGTAGATTTCACTCCTCCAAAGGCGAAGTACCTGCATTTAAAGGAAGAGAAGCTGTTCTGGGTTGGGGAGCTGCACCCTGAGTTGGGAGGATGCATGCGGTTTCCCTTTTATCTCTGGGTGCATCATCCTTGTGAGATTCCTGGTGGCCCTACCAGCCTGTCACAGAAGTCCTCCTCCTCTCCACCTTTCACTTGTTGCAAGGAAGAGCAGCAACAGCTGAACCACCTGTTTTACAGCCCTAGTTCTCTTTATGAAAACAGAATTGACCACAATTCACCGCTACTTGTGTAAATAATTATTTCACTGCTGTAGTACATACACAAACTTTTTTTAAACAGGGAATTTAATGGCTTTTTAAGGTTCCTTTACCTACTTCTGTACATTGAATTTTGAAGTCTCCTTCTCTGAAACATCAGATACTTCCACTCCATAACTATTGCTAGAACTTAGGCAATGAACTTTTGTTTTGGAGCCTCATTAGTAAAAAACCATGTTTAACTCTTGCACTTACACCCAAAACAGGAGCTTGAGGGTTTTTCTAACTCATGGATTCAGACTTGCTGATTTAAAAACAAACATTATTGACTCCTGGTAGATAATGCAGGGTGAAAGGTGCCTTTACTGGGATTGTGCTACCTTTGCTAGGATTGTAATTCCTGATGCTCTTTACATGTCAGCTCTCTCTAGGGATGAGCACACACTTCTCTGAGGCCATTGAAGCCAAATCAAACTTTGGCACTTATTTGAGTGCAATATTCTGGACACTTAAAAATAATGCCCTTCACCTCAGAGGTGGTAGGAGTGGCCACCATCTCCTGCGACAGCCCATTGAGGAGATGGAGTTTCACAAGGGACTCATCATAGGGTTTTCCTGGTGCCAAAACACCCAGTCCCAACCCCATGTCTGTTCGGAGGGTTCAAGAGGAAGTCAAGTGGCACCTCCTGTGCTGGCCAGCGTGGAGTCTCCTTCCTTGCAAAACCAGATGAAAACAGAGGTCTCAACACATAGCACTGCAAAATAGCTACAGCTCAAAGGGAAGGCTGCCAACAGTATGTGTGTGCCTGTGTGAAAGTCACACCAGCGCTAATGAAGTCAGGCATTACATCACATCATTAGCTATATGTTAGCCAAATCCCGGGAGACTTGATTAAAAAGATTCTCCCAGCACTTCCTGGCAGGACAAAGCTGTGGAGATGAGGTGATTAATGGGTATTTTTGTTGACATATGCTGGTGCTCAGTCCTCTCAGCTTTCTGCATTAGTCTCTAAATCACTGGCCTGTGGCATTCCACTTTCCATGTTTTTCCTCTCCAAAAAGTATACCAGACATAAAGACTATAAATTTGTTTCCATTACTCCTTAATGCAACAATCCAGCCTCTTTCTGGACCACTATGTATTCATGAACTCCGGTACTTAAAGGCCAAAGGCAACACGTATTTGACAAGAACTGTAAGATAGCCTTGAGTACAGTAAGAAAAAGTCGACTTTTATTTACCTTCCACATTAAGTGCATCTACTTTGTTGCTCTTTTTATTAATGGCATTTATGATTTACAGAGCATAAAGTACGTATCTCAGGGAGACAACATTCCCCAGCATAAACTGGGTTCCACAGAAATGTAGGGATTATCTGAATGCTTTCCTTTTAGAGACCCTGTTGCTACAAACACACAGACTATTTCTCTCTGGGCTTTTCCAACCATCAGAAATACTCTCCTCCCTAAGACCCCTTCACCGTTTCCCTTCTGATCTCCTGCTGCTGGTCTGCTCCCTGCACCCAGGGACCCAGCATCTCATGGGGGAGCCCAGCAGTTTGCAGTGCCGTAGCAAATGACTAATGACTGTTAAATTAAATCATATAAGACTGATTACAGCCTAGGCCTGGCACGTTTCCAAGGACCGTGCCGTGGTCTGCAATAACAAGGGATGTACATAGAGCCTGTTATTCTTGCTGGGAAGGTTACGGTGTTGCTTGCCTGCCTCTGGCTCGAGGCACCGTTATTGCTCAACTGTGGGGCAGCACTGAAAATTTAAAAATACCAAGGTCTAAGTAAACAAAGGAGTTGTTAAGCCATAATCTTTAAGGATACTTTAAAGATTCTTGTAGATGAAGAGTGTATATAATATTTGCTCAGGAGTAGGTGTGTACCTGATAAAACGAGACATTCTGCCATTTAAAATGGCAATCTGATGACTCTTTCCCCTTGCCATACCTATCGGTCCTTTTCTTCACATCCCTCATGAATTTTTAAGCCTCAGCTACAGTATAATTGCAGACAATAAATGGAGTTTTATAATTGCTGAGTTTACTTTTGCTTTTCAACTGTAGGTTTTGAGGGTAAATATTTGTCATTTCCAAAGGTTAGCTGGCAGCTGAAGAAACCACAACAGTATCAGTGATCCAGGGCGGGGAAATTCAGCTCTACTGGAGTCCCGCTCACTGGGTTTCAATCCCAATCAGCACATGTGATGCCGGGACAGGCAGCTGTTCATTCATATGTGCATGGAAGTCACCTGCAAAATACTGCCATGTAGTACAGAATGGTAAATTGGCATTTCAATGATTATGCTTACAAATCAAAAAGAAAGCAAAAAGATCAAGCTTGTGGAAGGTTTCTCTTGGTTCCAGACTAGTGGTGCCCAGCCAGCCTTTCTGTCACTGGAGCCCCATTGGCCATGGAAAACCCCAGCCTGAAACAGGCACTGTCCTGAAGCCTTGCACTGAGAGTCTTGCGCTCTGCACCCATGTATCCACCACAAAGTGCCATCTATCACTGTCTGTAGCTGCTCTATCTGCTGCTTGGCTGCTCCTCTCACCTTCCTGGAGGTGGATCTTCTACTACCTGTGCTACAGTTGAGGTGCAGATTGGGTGGAAGGAGGAAAACGGGGTCTGAACCCAACACTCAGCACAGCAGCCCATGAGGGAGCAGTAGTTGCAGCTGCCAAATGCTGTATAATCAGTCCTGCCGTCCTTTTTTTCCTGCCATTGCCATACTATGGAAGCAATTGGTCCTATTTTCATGTTTTTCTTTTGAAGCTGGTGCAACACACTCACATTTGAGCTCTAGAGTCTTGTTTTTGTGCTTGGTGCATAGTGATGGACTGCACGTTATGTCAGCATGTTCCCAGTGCAGCACATTGCACTTACTGTGTTGTAAATTTGCCATCCAAAACATCCAGACTAACATCACTTAGGTGGAGGTGGGCCTTCACACAAGATGCAAGACCAAGAAGCTTCAATTTTCTGGCTGCCAACGGAAAGCAGGTTGGTGCCTTGCTAGTTTATCGAGAAGCAGCCAAGAAGGTTGGGGTCCATGGGGATGGGAGCGCAGCCCTTGTAGAAATGACCAATCTTAACAATACATCTCTTTGCAGCTTTTATTTAAAAGTATAGCCAACTACATTCTCATTTTTAGTTGCCATTTTAATTGCCCATGAGATTGCTGTTGTATTTTTCATAACAACCTTTGTAAATTTAATAATCTTGTCTCACCATGCTATTGCCACTGCCATTAAATTTTCCATTAGGCAAAAAATTGTGTGATAGCATTGTCTAAAACATAAAAAGCTCCAACTCCAGTAGGGTTTGGTGTAAAACTCAGCAAAACAGGACCAAGTCTCTCTCTGAGTAGTGGGTTTAGCTTTCTGACTAGAGGAGAATAGAAGAAGTTTAAGTGCTTGATATTTCCCCTGAAGCGGCTGAGGAAT
Source organism: Coracias cyanogaster (assembly GCA_033124195.1). Lineage (NCBI taxonomy): Eukaryota > Metazoa > Chordata > Aves > Coraciiformes > Coraciidae > Coracias > Coracias cyanogaster. The sequence continues at coordinate 34,097 of JAVSBS010005976.1, forward strand.
GCCAGAAATACCCACCACATATAGTAGGAAAAGAGAATTTGGCTCCACGTGTCAGGTGTAAAACACTTCACAGACTTCAGGAGAAAGGTATGCGAGTCTCGGTGAGCACCGTTGAAAACTATGCTATTAAAGGTACCAGAGTTCACTGCCTGCAGCTAGTTATGCAGTTTGTGGAGAGGCTTTCTAATCTTTTAATTTTATATAATTATATTTGTTTGGGATTGAAAAGGGTGGGGAAAATTTGGGGATTACTTTGGCAAAGATTTTGGAATCATAGTCGCCTCTAAATTAACTGCCAATATTAATCTCTCCTTTAATATTTTGAAACGATACTCCGGGTATGTCAAATCCCTGAAACCACAAAAATGTTACCGGAGAAAAATTAAGCGTATGTGTGCAGCAATAAGTATTTTAAGAGGAAGAAAGATTGTATTGCATGCAGTGGCTTTTCTGCATTATTGTCCTCACAGTTACAAAATAAAACCATTCATATTAGAATCTGGTGAAAATTATCTCTCCAAATGAAATTTTCTCAGGAAATTCAATTTTTATGTCAATGGCATTTACATAAAGACACAAGTCTGTCAACAGGGAATTTTTTGCCATAATGCACAAGGCTGATCGTAACCCATCCTAGTCAGAGAACCTGAAGAAAGAAGAGCACAAGACACTCAGCTACTGGTCCTGCGGGACACCACATTGCCTGCTGGCCAGGCCAAATGGTCAGAGGTTTGGCTCACACTTTTGACACCTGCATTTCTGATCTTTGAAAAGATTAACATCTTTGGGGAAAAGAAGCCTGTAGTCTTGCAACAGACAGAAATTACATTTATGCAAAAGAAAAATCCCAAGTAGTAGGCAAGGAAAATTTCACACTGCCTATTTCAGGGCATCCTTTTTGGTTTGTGAGAATGGCCATGTGTGTCCCAGTATGCTTCCAGAGCATTGTTCTGCTGCAAGGGGATGTGGGGGAGAGAAAAAGAGTGGCCATTGTTTCTGACATGCATTCTGCATGGGGCTTAGACTAGGTGACCTTTAGAGGTCCCTTCCAACCCAATACATTCTATGGTTCTATGATTCTACCTGTGTCCCGGAGTATATGCAAAAGCATATCTCTGAGCTGTTGGTGTCTTCGTTCTTTTTTTTTTAAATGGTGGTTTTAAAAGAAAATCAGACACAGTTTGCTCAGCATCCGCTTTAATTAAAATGACCATTCTGAGAGGGGGTTCTAATCTGGATGCAAGACATTTATTACTACTTTAGAAAGCAACTATGGTCTGACTTGTTTTTGCAATAAAGCACACATAGCTGCTTAAACATTGCTGTGAGCCAGGCACGTTCCTTGGCTGGATTGAAGTCCAGATGCTATAAGTAAAGTGATAAAGGCCTGTTTGGCAAAACACAGCACAAAACCAGGGTACATTGACTAATTAAGATACCTCAGAACAGTTAAAGTCATACAGTTTCTAAAGGAAGATTCTGGTCAGATTTATACAGGTGAGAGGGGAAAAAAAGCCCTGAAACATCACTGTCGCTCTAGGCAGAGCAGCAGTTTCTCAGGCATCTCCTGTACCTTCATCCCACAGAGCTTTTGCACTCACAGATGCTCTCTTCCCTCATGGTGTCCCCCACAGCTTGCTCCTGCCACCCCCTGGGATCAGCCACGCTCCCCCTGGGCACCCGCACCTTCTGTGACCCCAGCACCGGTGACTGCCCCTGCAAGCCCGGCGTGGCAGGGCCCCGCTGCGACCACTGCCTCCCCGGATACTGGGGCTTCGGTGCCTATGGCTGCCGCCCCTGCGACTGTGCCCGCAGCTGCGACCACCTCACCGGAGACTGCCGCAGCAGCAGGTGAGTTGGGCATCCCAGCCGCCCCCTCCCAACCTCACCATACCATTGCTATCTCCCCCCCAGGAAGGAACTACGTCGACCCTATTTATACATGGTACACAGGCTGAAAAATATCCATTATATAAAATATTCGGGGTTTAGTATCATCACGAGCTGGGGATAGAGTGGGAGCTGGGGCTGCATTTCACCTGGGTGCCTGGTGCACCATAGCAGGGCACTGGTGATGTTGGATTATTGCCTCTTGGTGCTGGTGTTAATGTATTGGGTGTCCTCTATAACTCTCCCAGTTGCTTCCCCTCCACAAGAAACATATGGGCCTCAGGGAGAGGACACCAAAAGTTTAACACTGTTGCTGTTGGAACTCAGCTTGCATTGACTGTGTTGCACCTAAGAGCCAAGCTCTGTCTTTTGAAAGACAGCACATTTTAATAGTACCCCACTCTACAGATCTTACATGTCACTTTTTTTTTTACCGCACTGGTGATATTTATAGCATATAAATCCCTATTATGTATTTGTGGATTCATGACCCACTCTGACAACATTCAACCTGTTTATTTTCCAAAACGGCTCCTTGCATTTAACATAACCAAGATGTGCAGTTACGTTGCTCCTGCAGGACAGATTGAGATTGGCCTTGCTTTACCCTGGCTCCGGGAGGAAGTCTGACCATCTCCCTTTCCCTGACAGCTCGGATGTGACCTGGCACAATGAAGCACCTCCTTTCCAGGCAGTGCTCAATGAGAGCGAGCCCACCTGGGGCTGGGAGGACGAGCAGGGCTTCTCGGCGCTCCGGCACTCTGGTAGGACAGTGGCTTCGCATGTGTTTCCCTACCCCGTCCCTCCCACGAGCAGCCAGCACAGAGGCAGTCTTCTGCACTGGCTTGTGATTAGCTCCCTGGCAGATGCAGAAGGGATGGACATTCCCAAGTAACCTCCTGTGTAACCACCTCTTACCCCTCCACAAGCCAGAGGAGCCTCACAGTCCTGTCAGTGTGAAGACATGCAAACCCATCAGGCAGATGCTCCACGCTGGAAGCCTGCACCCATCGTTTAGCTGTCTGAACTTTCCTGCCTGAATTTGCAGTCCCAGCTCTGAATTTTGAGGCTGAATACTCTCATCTTTTACTTGCCCATTATGTTTTAAATGTGTCTTTGTAGGACTAATACATGTTGGACAAACTAACAACATTATTTAGAGGGTGGAGTTTGCTGCTTCACTGGAGGGTAATTAGGGAATTTTTAACTCAGAATTTATTTCCACAATACCCACAAAAATTTTGGCATCAACTGCAGCTTATAATGCCATTTCAGCTGTGGCTTCAGCTGAGGAAGTTATTTCCCTCTTGTCCCCCCAGTCTGGAGGAGGTGGGTTCTGCATGAGGTTTCTGTGAGGCAGGTTGGTCCCACGGCACAGCATCAAGCTGTCCTCCCTTGCAATCACTGCGTGCAAGCAGGCAAGCATCATTTCCTCCATTTTCAGAAAGCAGCACGATAAAATCTCGAAGATACAATAATTGAGTTAATTGAGGGCAAAGCTCCATCATTTGTCTGGGCAACTTCATTTTAAACGTAAATAAGTCTATCATGTTATTCTTTGTTCTAAAATCATGGAAGTCATTAATCTGCCTTAACCTCTGCAACCTTTCCTTTTAAAATTTTGTCTGGTACATTACGGTGTGGAAAATACCACGGGGAAAGACATGTGTGTTATTTGCATCCCAAGACAAAATAAAAGGCCCTTGTTTCCCTTCTCTTTAAATTGTAAACAAGGAATAATTGCCCTTGGGCTAAGATTGTATATTTATTCTGGATCTGAAAAGAGGGCTTTTTTTTTTTTGCATGGGGCTTGTGGACCACATGAAAACCTCTAGCAGGTCCTGGGCTCTGCCCACAAAGGCTCTCACCTTTTAAGTACAATCCTCAGCCATTTTCTTCCTTCTCTTTCCCCAGGTAAATGCGAATGTAAAGAGCAAGTTTTAGGGAATCCCAAGGTCTTCTGCGGGATGAAGTACACCTATGGTGAGTTATTGGTGAGGTTGCAGGGCCATAAAGGGAGGTGCTGTGAGGCGGTCCAAGAGTGTAAAGTATAAGAGGTGCACCACTGTGCACCTCTGTTCCAGAAAACCTGTGGGCTGCCTAGTCTAGGGGCATATCTTTGACCTTTCCAAAATGTATAGATAGCACAGTGCCAAGTCAAGGTCAGTGAAGCATCTTGTTCTGTTACCCATCTCTCTTGGTACCAAAATACCCTAGTGCCAAAATCATGGGAGGACAAGAGCTGGAAGTGTCCCTGAGAGGTTATCTAGGTCCAAGACAGACTGTAAAGCACTGTTACCAAAAATGGGCCACTGAAACACTGTCTGTAGACCAGGTGCCCCAAGCACAGTCTAGAAATCACTAAATCTGAATTACACTGAATATAAGGAGGGATGGTAATCACCATACAAGACACTACATGGAAAAAATGGCTCTGCCAGCCACTGGCAACTCCCACCTATCAAAAAAGTTCAGCTGTTGCAGAGGGGTGATGTATATGGTCTATGTGTCTATTGGGTTTAAATGAATGAGAGGAGGCACTCTGTTTTCCAAGACATCTCCAGTGTGTGCCAGTGAACCGCCTCCTTCATACCACAGCAGAGCAAGGAATGTTCTCCCTTCACAGTCTTCCAGGAGACTCTTGCACCTGTTTCACTTCACACTGAAGTTGAAAATGCACAGAGAGTTACCTCATACTTCTGCAGGCTGAGGAGCAACCCACAAAGGGAAGTTCAAGGGGCCGCCAGCTGTTGAAATACAGCCCTGGTTTAGTGATATTAGGAAAAAATCTGATTCTGCTTTGCTTTGCTCCTTGGCTGTGATAATGATTGTGTTTAATCTTGCAAAAGATAAGAAATTTTTTAAAAGTCACAAAAACCCCAAGTTCATAAATCTTATCTAAAGTGCACTCAGACTTCCCTCCCTTTCATCACTCAACATGCAAAGGTGTCAGCTAAACTGGAGAGACAGATGAATTACAGTGTTCATCATGAGATTCAGGAGGTCGTAACGTGGGAGGAGAGGTTTCCCTGAGCTTCCTAATTTGCAGTGCTGAATAAAGCACTACCATATGGTGGATACCTACCTACCGTCAGCATGGTTAAAGGGAGGCTCACGAGTGGGACCTGCTGCCTTCACCATGCAGGGTCTCAGTAGGTGGGATACCAAGCAGCGGGAGCATGCCCATGAGTATCTGTGGGACCAAAATATTCTACAATGTGCCTCTGTTCCCACCAACATCTCAAACTCTGCCACTACATTTGGATTTGACAGTTCTGCAAAGTGGGAGGACCAGCAGCAGAGGTGCTCACCAGGGTGGGATGTGGGCAACTCCTCATGCCCCTGCCTGCTGCCTAGCCAGCCCAGGCTGGGTCCAGCAAAGCCCCCAGGCCCATCCTTAAAACCAAGGCTTTCCACTTAATTTCCAAAAGTACTAAGGAAGTAAAAGACTTTGCTGAGCTCTAAGGGAAAATGAGGCCCTTACAAGTTTTGAAAATCAGGTCATTTGACCTCTCCTGCCACCTGTGTGACAGGTAGAGGTGCCATGGCCAGACTAACCAGCAGTATGCCTGCGCATGGGTATGGGGATGTATGTGCTCTCCCAGCAGCTGTGCTGACCCTGAGCTCCTCAGCAAGGAGCATCAGGCTGACTCCACTATAACAAAGTAATTGTCACCCAGACACTTGCATTAGACCAAAAAAAAAAAAAAAAAAAGGTGCACTGTAAAGAGTTTCTATATTCCTGGTTTGGAATTTATGTCTTCCCAGTGATCAAGACAAAAATCTTGTCAGCTCATGACAAAGGCTCCCATGCAGAAGTCAATGTGAAGATCAAGAAGGTCTTGAAATCTACAAAGCTGAAGATCCTCCGGGGCAAGAGGACACTCTATCCTGAATCCTGGACTAACAGAGGCTGCACTTGTCCCATCCTCAATCCTGGTAGGTTTGACTCCCTGAGCAGTACATCCTCACCACATTTACACAGACTTGATTCCCACCCCTCTGTCCCCTCACGCCAGTGAGCTGTGATTGCAGCCCAGTGTTGATTGAAAATTATTGGTTGTTACATTGTTTGGATTCCAACAGCAATCTCCATCAAATTTGGATTTTGTAGTGAAAAACTTGGTTCATTCTGTAGACTTTCAAACATACAACTTTCTCTTTATGAAGTACAGTAACAGCTTGGCTAAAAGTCTTATGGTTTTAGCAGTCTCAGTCTGTTCCCAGAGGGACGGAGGTGCACATGACGCCACTTCTACATGACTATCTTTTCAAAACTAAGGCTAATTTGAATCCATAAAAAAAACATTTAAATCTAATTTGAGTCGTGGTATTATAATGAAGTTCTAATCTAAACTCAAGGGAAGATGTCTCTTCGAACGTAACACTAATTTGCATCTACAAGATTTGGAAGAGATTCTCTTATGCAGTGAGAGGGGAGCTTTGCCTGCAGTTTTTTCTCATCTTCTTTCACTGAAATGGAGTATAACCGGTGGTGGCTAACCATGCAGACAAGGACATGCAGACTCAGGGTTTTCTTCAAGACACCAAAACTAAGCTCCAGCTGACACACCTTTCTTTACAATTCCAAGATAAACCAACAGTTCCCAACTAATTCGGGTAAAGGGTTTTCTTTCCACTAGATGCACACATCACTTGGAAATCACTGATCAAAATGTCGACTTCAGGGCTGAGACCCCTTACGTGTGCAGCACTAGGATCTTCCTCCCCAGGGAAAGGGCTGTTTGTGAGGCTGGATCACACAGAAAGGTTATTCATTGATGAGGTGTTTGCAGTCTTCTTTCATATCCACCCGAGTGACCGTCTTTGGCTTTGAAGGCAAGCTGCTGTGATAGCACAGCTGTAGTCAGGAAGTCTTGTCAGGTGCAAGGGTCAGATGAATCAGCAGCGTTAGGCAGGACTTTACTGTTTAAGTGCAGTAAGACTTTGGATATTGGTAAAGCACCATAAATCTATAATTAAATAGATACAGATGTTTTACTTTTCCATATGCAATGCAAACACAGTCAAGGAAGCCCAGATGCAGCTGCCTTCATAAGGACCTGGAGGAATACTGTGGAAGCTGCCAGACACCGACCGTGCCGGGCAGCCCAACACCTGACACCCAGCTTTGCAACTCCACTGACTTCAGAAGAGCTTCACTGATTTTCCCCAGCAGAGGAAAAGACAGCAGTAATCACAGAATCAATGAAGATCGCTTGGTCATCAGTGGAAGGGTGGGGGTCCAATAGTCTTTAGGGACAACCTAAGCATCTGATACATCAGGTGTTACTCCCTTGCCAGGTCTCAGGATTTGCACTGCAAAGCTTGGTGTTTTCTTGAAATGCAGCTTCTGGAGTCCCACAAGAATAAATTAATCTCAGATTTCATATTGGAAAGAAGTTATGAAGTTTAGTCCTAACAGGAAACTTGAAAACATCAAGTGAGTGCATCTCTAGGATTCAATCATTTCAAAGAGAAAAAAAAATTGATCCCAAATATTTTTAAAAATTTCATTATTTTCTTTAGTTACCATGTTCATTTCTGGATGGTCATCAGTACTGTATTAGTGGATTTAATCCTCTCTCAGGTGAATAAACCAAAACCAGCCAGATAAAAAGCCAAGCTGACATAGAACACTTTCCTGATATACGGCTATAATGGAAACTCCAATAGCTATAATGGAAACTCCAATGATTTATGAAATCTCCATGGGCTGTTTTCAGATTATAAATGTGGTTAAGTTCATACGAGAGGATATTCACTACCCTCGCACACCTTCCCCTGTGCACGCACCCACAGAGGCAGGTTGGACTTCTGGGGGGACACTGAGCTGAAAAGTTTAAAGGTCTCAGTTGTCTACAAGGGAACAGGAGCCCCTTCCCTGCCTCGGCTCTGCCAAGCACAGACACAAATAAGCAGCCAACTGCCTGACAGCAATGCAGGACAAAACTCACAGCCTCAAGTCATGGCTTGTGGCATTGCAGTTGTTTGATTTCTTTTATTTTTACAATTTGTAACCTCTGGTTGAAAATCTAGAAAGCCCTACTGAATCAGTAACTGCAGCAATATTTGCTTATTCTCTGAGGATGCACACCACATTTCCCTCTCAAGGGAGGTAGATCTAGGAGCCCTTGAAGAGCGATGTTTATAACAGCAGGGTTGACATGGCCAAAGCAAATGTCTCGCAAAGGGTGATACTGCCATGCACACATCCTCTGTTTACTTGGCAGAAGGGAGGATGTGTGTGCCCAAAAACTCAGATGCAGTAGATAACAGATTGTATTGAATTCAAGAAAAACAAGTTTGACCTTTAGATAGGGAAAACTCTCTTTTTATTCTGAACTACAAAATGAAAATCCAAGAAAACACAGGTGGACTCCCTGCTGTGGCCAGGATGGAGCGACGTGACCCAGATCACTGGGGGAAACCCAGTGCTAGTTTGTACCACTGCGTGGTGCTCCAATGACCAGTGCAAGGAGGAGGGTGTACAAGGGGGTCTCGTGCTTGCTGCATCCAAACCATGCTGAAGCAGGATGCTGGCCCTGGCAGGGAGCTCCTCCTGCCACAGGAGGATTTACCCTAATTTTCCTCCTTGTTTTCCCAGTTCATGGCACCTTTGTGGCCCATTTAGGCTGTTGGGAACCGCGGCAGAGTTCCTTTAGCTAATTCAAGCCAAAGGCTTTTCTTTGTCCCCCCATGTAGCAGTTATTTCCTTGCTCCAAGCACTGAGTCATGCCCTGAAGGCCAAGCACAGACCTAGATGCTTGCAGCAAGGCTAGTGGGTCCATGCTCCAGCCTTTTCTGGCACCTTCTGGACACTAGGCAAGGCTTTGCCTGATGCTGCTGTCATGTCTCTAAAACATCTGACTGAGGCAGAAATTGATGCAGCTCTTTTCAGTGTGACTGCTGTTGCCTCAGGCTCTCCTGCAGTACTTGCTCTGGCAAAGGCAGTACTGCCTCTTGTCAGGGTCCAGCATGCCTTTGCCTGCAAAAGGGGGCACTGCCCATTTTGAGTAAGACTGCCCATTTTGAGTAAGACTTGCCATCTTGCACTGTCATTACTGGACCACACTGAACCAAATAATGTCTAGGTCCAGGAGTATTTAGAGAGGTGAGGCAGGTGGCTGCTAAGAGAAGATAATAGCAGTTCCCAAACAAAGTATAAAAACTTGTAATGCAGCCCCCAGAGTCCACCTGCTATTTATATTTAGAAGCTAACAAAATCTCACTGACAGATGTGCCACAGGGGTCATTCTTCCATGGATGTATAAATAGAGGTACAGATATACAGATACATGAGACAATCAATATATATAAATATTTCTTTATATAAGTGGATTTTTACATGGAAATAGGTATCCAGTCTGGCTTTGCAGCATCAATAGGCCTCTTAAACGTATAGTGCTGTGCAGTCTATGACCACTTTGCTGGTTTGCAGGCTTGGAATACCTTGTGGCAGGACACGAGGATGTCCGAACAGGCAGACTCATGGTCAACATGAAAAGTTTTGTCCATCAGTGGAAGTCGGCTCTCGGAAGAAAGGTCCTGGAGATTTTGAAAAGAGACTGCAACTAGAGGTGCGTGACTGCCTAGGGCCTTTATTTATGCACAAAATGCAACAGCCTTCACAGAGAGCAGGATGAAAACTGGAATGTAAGAAAATAGTGCCAAAATGCGTAGCGAGACATTCAGAGTTGTAGGCACTGTCTATTTTAACCCTTCCTGGCCAATGTTCATTCTCTTGCCTGTAGCTTCCTTGCCAGGGGCTCGCCTGGCCCAGCTCATTGTTACGCTGAGGGAAATAAAAGGAAGGGCAGGTGCTTGTCTTGCTCCAGTGCAACATTGGAGTAAATCCTATGAAGCCACTGATGGCCCCAGACTAAATTATCACCCTGAAGAGGGAAAGTGTGCCCATGAGCTACAGCTGAGAAGGAAAACATCACTGCCAGTACCACCAGCACAGATCCCGAGTGACTTCCAGAGGTTCCCAGAGGATTCTCTGTGGAAGGCGATGGTCGCGGCAGCAGACAGGCTCTGGCAGCAGCATGGCAGTGACAACCACTCTTTAGAAACATCCCTTTGGGTTAGGACATGGCACCTATCAAAGAGAATCATGAGCCACTTGCTTTTAACCTGGTCGCTCCACTGAAGGATTCAGAGGCTAAATTCTCTGGTGGTGTTGGCAAGAACAGAGCCGCCGAAGTGAATCGAATCGCTCTGCCTTGGCATAAGCACGATGCAGGGCAGAGGCTGGCTCTTCACCCACCACACGGCTGCAGAGAAGAGCCAGCTCTGGAGGGTACAGCATCTCTGAGCTTTTGTCCTTGAAGTGTTAAAAAATGAACCTAGCCCTAGTGTAAATATTTCATTGTATAAAGCACTTTACTACCTGCCACTTCATGGTGTGGGAAGTCTAATTGTGTTGAGGGGAGAAGAGATTGAAGGTGGCATGTGAAAAAAACTCCCTGAAACAGAAGCACTCCTGAAGACACCTCCGGTTGAACGGCATTAATGGTATAAAGGGAATGGCCAGCCTGGCACTGACCACTCAGAGTATCTGAGGATGCAATCTGAAAGATGAAGTATTTGCACTGAAGTCCCAGCTTCAGACCAGCACTTGGGCCCTGTAGGCAGGACTCCAGCGAGACTTCGCGAACAGTGTGAGAAGAGGAGAGGAGACTTTGAGATAAAAAATGCAATTGCCAGAGGAGAAAAACTCTGCCTGCAGATAAAGGAGTGGATGCAAAGAACAGAAAGGACTTGCATTTGCATATCACAACCCAGCGATTCATGGTGGGCCTGGAGTTTATTTTATTTTTATGTTAGTATTTAAAACTGAACATTTTATTTGTTTTCTCCTGTGTTATTTTTTGCAATATATATGGCCATTATACTTCCTCATTAACACCAGTATGGGATATAGCACAGTTTACTGCCATTTTCAGCACTAAAATATATCTTTTCTGTAAAGCATCTTTAAATGACATTGCATAGTGTGTATTTTGTTCATGAGTGTAAGGGGAAAGAAAAGGGAGACATACAACACCAGAAAAGTCACAAGTCTACTGATCTGCTTTACGTATGTATTTTTCTTTCAAGGTCCTGTGGACTCACAAGAAAATGATACTATTTTGGTAATTCATTTTTGTATCCCATGTATGTAATAAATATAATATGATTTCAACATCTTCATCTCCTGTTACTGCCTATGCCACTTGCAAGGCTGTCCGGCTAATGCCTGTGCTAAAGAGCACAGTGAAAATGGCTCTGGGTGAGGAGAAGCTGCTATGGGGGATATTTTCTTCTCAGAGAGGGTTAAAATTAACCATGTGGTAAAAAGCTAAGTAGCGGGATGGCTCACAGATATCCCATTTCACCTCTATTTTGGGAGGCTTATAAGATCTTCCCATAAGAAGGGGAATTGTACCTAAATATTTTCAAAGGTGGGCAGATCCTTGCATCCCCAAAGGTCTGATGGCTGACCTGCACAGCAGTTACCCATAAAAAGCAAGCTGAGAATGATAGAAGTCAGGCTCACTCCCTACGTTTGAAACATTTGAAAATTTAAAGAGAAAATAAAGGCTGTGGGAAATGAACACTGAGGCAAAAGGTCTATAAAAACACTGCAGAGTGAAGTCAAGCATCAGAAATGAGTGACCAGGGGTTGACGAGTAATCCACAGTGTGGGCAGCAACTCCCCGGGTAGGTGGTTAATCAGTGACTGCCGGGGCACCATGCTGTGGCAGCACCCATCTCCCCAGTGGAGGAGAGGGCAGGGAAAGACTCCTCCTCTAGAGACACTTGGAGATTGAGCCTCCAATATCTCTGGTTTGGTTTAATACTTCACAGTTTTACCTTCTTGACATATTTTTAGCTTCATTTTTATTTTAATGCCATTAAAAGTACATTTGCAATGGCTAGTTAATTAATGTGACATTGTGAAAGCTGGAGGGTGTGAGTAGAGAGGTCTGCAGTCTCAGCTGGCTTGAGCACTGCAGGGAACTGGGATGGCTCTGACAGCAGACACTGCTTGTGGCACCTTTTCTGACCCCCATCCTAGCCATGGGTCTAGGCACTAATGGTTTTATGAAGGAAAGAGCTTAGCTTCCATAGGACAAATCTGCCCATAAGAGATTTCTGTAGGGGGATTTTGGCTGGAAGAAGAAATGTTCCTTTACCAAGAGTGGGAAAGCTGGATAGCCCTCCATCCACATATCACCTCAATGTGACAAGGTGGCCAGCTGAGCCCTTCTCAGGCAGAAAAGCTTGTTTGGATAGTAAATCTTTGTAACTGAGTGAGTTCGTGGAAGCAGCCTGCCTGGCTTATCTGTTTAATCCCATTTTTCACATATACGAGAATAAGATGTCTGTCCCTGCCCACCTGAAGAGTAGATTTATTGCTTGACAGCTCCAGAAGTAGCAATGCCTTGACCAGTGCTGCTGTGTGACAAAAATCAATGGCAGAAAAACCAAACCAGTCATAATCAGAGTTGGCAGCAGCGTCCACTAATAGGTCTTTTCTTCCAGAAAAATCCCTGTGGCCTTACAGACAAGAGTTGCTGCTGCAGGCAAAGCTGGCAGCTTCCCAGAGGCCAGGCTGCCCCTCTCTGGGACTGTGCTGCTCCTGGAAAGAGGAAAGCAGCAGCGGGTGCCAATGTTTCATGGACCAAAGTAGTGGCAGCAGCACCAGGAGCTGCAGCAGCTCTACCCAGAGAATGCCAATGCTGTCCTCATGCCTCACCTGCACCTAAAAAGCAAGTACCTCTCTGCTGCTGAAGAAGCATGGTGTAGTCTTCACCCACCCCTCTTTTCAATGCAGGAGACCAGCTGTTAAGCAGTGGCCAGGGGTCAGGGCTGGCTGCCAGAGGCCCCATGCTCCTGGTTGCCTGTCAGCATTTCAGGAGTGACCCTCTGTTGGTGACATGCACTTGAGTTGGAGGAGGTAAAGTGAGTGTATTGGAGCCATCTGCCACCATAACATAGACCCTACATATACACGATAATACAGCCTCTCCAGAATGATCCAAACCTGTATTCCCCCAAGGCACGCACAGGAGACCTTTTGCACTCTTTCTGGGGTGTTCACACAGGAGCTCTCAGCAGATTCTTTGGCACAGAGAACAGAACACCCAGCCCCAACAAATTTTCAGTCCCTTGTTGCATTCTCTGAGCCCAAATGCTGTGCCAGGAGGCTTGTCAGGACCAGGCACTAAGCCCAATACATACACTGCTGTGCTAGTGAAGCTTTCTCTACTGTCCTCTGCCACCACTACTTGTGAAAGAAAGCAAGATGAACCACCCAAACTAACCTGAAGCTGGGTGCTTGGAGGAGACTGTACTCAGAGATGTTCCTCAGAGAGGTAACCTTACACCCTCGCTACTCACTAGTAAACATTTGCAAATGGGGTGAGCGCTCCCCGGCTCTGCAGGGCCTGACGGATGGGTACCTCTGCCCAGCCCATTCATCAGGAAGCAGGAGGTGACCACAGAGGTGTTTAGGTGAAAAATCTGCTTTTATTCTATTGAAGAGCATTTTTCTCTCTGGACCAGCAGAGAGTTTTCTCAATGGACACCAACTGTACCTACAGGCTGTTAGTGCAAGGGACAGGTGAGAAGCCGCCTGCAGCCCCAGCCACCTCCTTCCTGGCAGCAGTACCTGGCTGTACGGTGACTGGGCAGCCCATGGACTCCAGTAGCACATCTCCCACCTCCCAGGAGTTGCTACTGACAGCACACTCCTCTGTCCTTGACACCTTCAAGACCAAGCCCCAGTGGGCTGCACAAGTGGCATTCCCTCCTGCCACAGCGACAGCCAGGAGAGGGCTCAGGGCTGTGCTGGCTGCACATGCGTGGGGCCCGGCCAGCCAGCTGTCACTCGCCCCAGAGGAATGCAATCTTCCAGTCACAGTGGAAAATTGTTTAATATAGTTGATCCGGCAGGCTAAATCTTCTGGGATGTGACCATGTTGCTGAAAATGACTGAACATCTGGTACTACCGGCCTGCCTAAATGGAAAGCTGGGCTGGTATGGGTAAACATAACAACTGGGGAACAAATAGCTGTAGTGCTGTTTTTAAAAAAAAATCTTTATTTTTAGTTATCATACTGACTTCAGGCACTGAATAGAGTAAACATCTCAAAAATGTCCGGCGGCTGCTGCCCCAGCATCCAGAGGGGTCCTCTCTCCAATAAGGCAGGAGGAGATCAGCTGCCTGTGGGCCTTCTGGGCTGATGTGTTGATTTTTCGATGACGGTGCTTCCAAAGCATGCCCTTGCCCAAGGGTCACAGCTTCTCACCGCTCTTTTCCCACAGTTCAACGCAGAAACATCACAAACGCCTTTTATTGCTTCAAGGGAAGGCAGTAAGGGCTCAGCAAAGCTCACAGGCTGGGAAATGTTCTATATATGGGAAACTTGCTGGTATCTTGAAAATGTTAGCATGGCCAAGAGGCCAACGCGCCATGGCAGGCATCGGAAGAGCCGCTCTCTGTGCCCAGCCCAGCTCCAGGCTGTGCCCATTTCCTCCCTTCTCCGTCACCCCAGTGGGTCCTTTGGAGCAAGAATAATGCTGGGCTGCTTGCAGATGCGATGTGCTCAAGGGTGTGATGTGCTCACAGATATGCTTAAGCCAAACTGATGTGCACAGACCAGGGAAAATTTTGTCGTGCCCAAGCCTTGTGACCTGCAATGTAATCTGCAGTTCAAGGTATCTCCAAGCTCTACCTGGACACTTCCTCAGCAGTAGAAGATGCATAAAAGTTTATTTGGCTGCTGAGAGGTCTAGGGGGGTGTAGGTGTGGGTGCAGGTGTGTGTATGTGTGTCCCTATGGGACAGTTTGCTGCTTCATCTCCCAGATGGTGTTTGTCTGCTCATGTCTCTGAGCTCCCCTCGACCAGGCAAGCTGCTCACACTGCCAGCATTTCTTTCTCGGCCTCTTCTCCCAGTCTCATACACAGAAGTAATATACACTTACTGAGCACAGGACATGGATTTTAAGCCATCTGGAGATCAGGGCTGGCAAAGACCCTCAGATCTGTATGAAAATTGCCGACAAGAACAAAATTGCTTCCTAGACCCAACATCAGTGAGGTTTTCCTGAACTAACTTGCTGTGGACATGGATACACACCCCTTTCAGCAGGTACAAAATGCAGTCCAGCTTCAGGCTCAGGATACATGCTGAAGTACTGAAGCACAGGAAAAACAGATCAAACCAAGCAACGGTCCATTTGGCTGGCATTCACCTGGAGTAAACGGCATTCTTCACTGTATTTCCCATGCCTGATTCACACACATCCCTACTCAGTTCAGTAGGAGATATTTCTAATATTATAAACTTAAATAAATACCTGTACAAAAATGCAGTTGCTCTCTGTCTCTGCTCTTCACCAGAGCTCTCCTCCGTTGGCATCAGGTGCAACTTGCATCTGGACCTTGAGCATTTGTGCAGCCTCTGTGTGGTCAAATCTGCTGCATAATCTCTACTTGGGCTTTATCTGAATAACACCTGTAGGAGATAAGGAAACATTATTTCAGGTACACAAACAAGGACTGGAGATATGCCCCACCTAACATGGGGTGTTCATGGCAGGTGGCAGTGGTGCAAGGATCTCCTGGTAGCCCCAGGGTTGCATAAGAGACCCAGGAGCACCCTGAGGAGGCCATTACAGCTGCCTAACTGCCCCGGAGGCAGGGGAGAGGAAGATGCACAGGTACTTTTGTAGCTCAAAGGGCATCACCAAGATGGTATTGAAAGAAGAGCAGAGGATTAAACCCACCCTTTGTAGGGGCAAGGAAGCTAGAGCAGAGGCCCAAGCAGGAACACTGCCACCTCTTCAAGCTGCCGGCAAATGCAGGGACAAGGAACCCCAGCAGTGTGTGATGAGGAAGCCTCAGCCATTGCTGCCATCGCCTCTTGCTTGGCATGACAGCCCCTTCCACAGAGAGCTGCAACGGGAGGTCATTTCTTGACCTGCAGAGCAGGTTCTCAAAAAGGGCTCCAGAGCCACTGGGGTGGCTGAAGCAGGGAGACCAATTCAAGGAAGCCTGTGCCTGGTCACTACCACACATGCAGCTGGCAGCCACTCAAGGAGTTTGAAAAGGCTCACACAGAATTAAATGTGCCCAGAGCCACTCTGCAGTGCAACCCACCCCCACCTGCTGGCCCTGGGCAGCCCCATGGGCAGGGAGGGGATGAAGTGGCGCAGGCCAGGGCTGTGCTGGCGGCCACGCTAACAACTTGGCCGTGCAGAAGATCACCTTCCAGTGCCCGGAAAACTTCCTGAAAACTATGTAATTTATTCGCATGTCCATACCTCTGGAGAAGCCTCACATCCTGCCCTGCGACTTGGCCCTGGCCCCAGCCAACAGCTACAAAGGCAGGAGGAAAAAAACAACAACAAGAAAACAGAAGCCAAGTTATGTAGCAGAGCCGGGGGGGGGGGAAATATTCCCTTAATCACAGTGGGTGACCGGCAGAAACCCCAAAAGGTGCTGTAAATACAATGTAATGCAGCATGGATAAACAGCCTGGCCTCGGCACTCTGAGAAGCCCGCTCCAGGACCTGGGATGGGGCCGGTGCCGGTGGGTCGGGCCAGCACACCCAGTCCTGCTTGGGATGTAAACAGGATGACCCACCTCGGGCTGATACTGATCAGCTGGACGGGGCAGAAGAGGGAAGAGGCTGGGCCCCCACTCTGCCCCGGTCACCTCTGAAATGACAAAGCAATATTGCAAATGACAAAATACAAGCAATAGTGCGAAGTGCTTCAAGACTGAAGGACAAGAGGAGGAGAAGGCTCGAGGGACTTCTGCTACATTCTGCAGCGGGATCTGCTCCCTCGTCCTCACTCTGTGCTGGTGACTATTTAACTTTGACACATTAAAAGCGATAACAACCAAATTCTTCTGAGCAAAAAAGCATTTATAATTGGATAATGGCCATTGAGCATCAGTAGCTGGGTTGCCTAATGCCTGAAGGAAAGCGTAAGAATTTTTTTCCACCCACAGACCTATTATGAATCTGACAGGGTCCTGCTCTCTACAATTCCCATTAATTTTACTGCTGGGCTTAGAGATTTATGACAGCTTTGTCTGACATTCGCGAGCCAGACAGGTATTGTTACATGCCGTTACGGCCCCAGCAGCAGCCGGGCGTTGTTCTCCACAG
>JAVSBS010005979.1:0-35884 GCA_033124195.1 Coracias cyanogaster
ACTAAAAAGGTGAACAGCAAATGACAGTGCACGTAAGGATGTTTAGTCGATTCATAAAGAATTATGCGGAAGAGACTTGGCACAATACAGAAGAAAAAGTGCTATGTACTTATATATCACACATTGTATATAATAAAGAAGATTAAGATTTATTTAAAAATACAGCTTGTACTAGTGTTGTCAAACAAATAATTCGCCAAAAATGGAAGTCAAATTAATTTGGTACTTAGAAGAACGTTGCAGGAAAATAAGCTCAGTGTCATCTACTGATAGCAAATTACCCAAACTCCTAGAGTATGTAATACAAGAGAGCATAATTCATACCTCTAGACCAATTCATACATTAATCTACTCACATTTGGCCTGTAAATTGAATTACCTCACTTCTCAGAGATTCACAGCATGCCTGAGGTCAAGGACAGTACAGAGTTTTTGACCTGGCTTGCTGCAAGGTTATGTAAAAGATTGACATAAGGTTTAGACTTAATAGACCAGCAAGCATTAGGCACTAAAGAGGATCACCTAAAAACTGCTTTAAGGCTACATGAAAACTTCTATTTAAAAAAAAAAAAAGTCGCTTAAAATGAGACATTAATTTCATTTAACATAGCCTAACAGACAAGCCTGGCTGGGACCTAGCCTCATACTGTTTCCTAACTGCACTGGGAAACAAAAATAAGCTACTTAAACAGCCAAATAGAGCAGAGTCACTTGCACCCTGGGTTAAAAGACCGCTTAAGTTACAGGTAAGACTGGTCATTGCTCCTGCAGGTTTAGTGTTAGTGAAGGATGCAGTGAGATGAGGGGAATTTCCTAGGAATGAATGACCAGGTAAAGATCGACCAGACTGCAAGAGAAACTGGTAACTTGGCGGATTTGGAGGGAATGTCTTTTGAACTCCATGTACAACTCCATGAAAACATCTTTGAAATGCTTTTTTCATGTGCTTCTCTTTTCCAGATTAGACTGATGGAATTTGTCTGATATTCGTTATGTTTAAAAGCCATACAGACCAAACTTCTGCTGTCTGTTTGGGAGAGAGCTGCTGCAGCTGAGTCGTTTGTACACAAAAGAGCAATAAATATCATAGAAACACAGAATGTGTTGGCTCAGAAGGGCCCTCTAAAGGCCATCTAGTCCAACCCCCTTACAACAAGCAGGGACATCTCAAACTAGGTCAGGTTGCTGAGAGCCCCATCAAGCCTGATCTTGAGTGTCTCCATTCAAGGAGGGATGGGGCCTCCATGACTCCTCTGGGCAACCTGTTCCAGGGATCAACCACCCTCATATTAAAGAGCTTTCCTCTAATGTCTAACCTAAATCTACACTTTTCTAGCTTAAAACCATTACCCCTTGTGCAATCATTACAAACCCTTGAGAACAGATCCTCCCTGCCTTCCTATAGGCCCCTTTCAGGTATTGGAAGGTTGCTGTAAGGTCCCCCCGGAGCCTTCTCTTCTCCAGGCTGAACAGCCCCAACTCTCAGCCTGTCTTCAGAGGAGAGGTGCTCCAGCCCTCAGATCATTTTTGTGAGTCTCCTCTATATGGTCGAACACTGCTGTAAGTAAGACACAAACTAAACGCCTGGATTCAAAGGCTTCCATAAGCGGGTGTAATTTGCATCGTGTCCATAATGTTAACAAATTAATGCTACAGCAGACCTGTGTGTGGCGGACATTCCTGTCAAGGACCCTTGGTGGAGAGGCCTGTTGACAGACATCTGGTTTTGTATGTCCTGTTGAATGAGAGAGCCCTATGCAAAGAGCAAACTGTGTAACGGAGAAGAGCGGTGACTTGGGTAAGTCAGAACCAAATCATTTATGGCTGAAAGGTAGAAAATAAATTGAATTCCTCTCTGCAAATACAGCAGACCATAGAGCAAAGGCACTCTGTTCTCCCAAAGACTCCCAAATCCCACATCGAAAATGCAATTATTTCCAGCACACCACACAACCCCAGAGGCTGACACGAGGAGAGAGAAATCCACTGATCAAGAATTTCTAGCAATGTGCCATCTGCATCTTCTCAGCTTTACAGGATAACAGTTCTCTATCGCTCAGCTATGCCAGTTTATTCTCACCAGAGGTTTCCAAATTAAATAATGTATTTCTTTGAATCTGTGACTCAAAGCACACTGATTTGTTGCCTTCATTTTTAAGCCCAGAAGCAGATAACCTCTGGAGAGCTATAGAGAAGCTTTAGGAAATATTTGCAAAGACTTGGAGTGTAAGTATTAACATGACTATAGATTACATAGACAGGATTCTCACAAAAACACACACAGTTCAAGCGAGGCCCTTCCAGTTTGGGCTCACAGACTGAGCAGGGTGTGAACCACTTCATGTTCCCGGACTTCCAAACTCCCTCCTTCCCTCCCCACCCAAGCCTTCCAATTTAATCTGGAAAGCAGATAGTTTTCAACAGTTAGTGTCCTATGAAAAGAGAGGCATCTTGAGACTGAAGTAAATACATATACTGTAAAGAGAGTTTGGCAACGCTTCTACTGTCTGGGTCTTGTTAAACTGCCGATGCTCATGCTTGTGTTGTACAGAGGAACATCAACAGTCAGGTGCATTCTTAAACAAAAGCAAAGCCAACATTTCTTTCAGATAAATTTATGGCTAACAACTTATGTGTATCATTCCTTTGTTGAACTTTTTCTCAGAATTGTTGGAATTAAATGTCAGTTATATAAATTAGTCAAAAATACTTGCGTGTATACAGCAGAGGATTCAGACAAATAGCTCTCAATGCTGCAGAGCATTCCTCAGACTCAGTGCTCTGAGGATTTTAAGGACGAGGTCATCTTTGTTCTTGAGTTTGTTTTTTTGGCAGTATAAGCCTATAAACTCAGATTGATTTCTTAGTGTAAAAATTATCAGATTTTACATTTAGACTTCTAGGATTCTTATTGGAAGGCTACTCCAGAAAGGTTTTTAAGCTTCCTCCTGCTCTCCAGATTAAAATAACTTTGATCCAGTTTATACACATCTGTTCTTGTGCCCACCTTCACGGCGAAAAAAAGTCATCTAACAAATAGTTAGTAACAACAATGGAGACCTTCTCAGTCTTCAACTCTGTAGCTGAAACAAACCATGGTCTTCCAGCCTCTCCCAGCCCACCTGAACACCTTAGTAATCGCTCACTGTGTTTACTTCATCTTTCTTTAAGGTCTATGTGAAAATGGTATCAGGGCAGCAATGTTCTAGGTCATTTCCAAAAGGTACTTTGGACACAACCATCCAGGAGGATCAGGGAGTCAAAGAGAGCTGATTTGAACTGCACCCCCCAATTTTGCATGTCAGGGTTCAAGGAGAATCTGGACAATGCATTTAGTCATATGGTTTAGTTCTAGCTAGTCACGCGGGGAGAAGGGACTTGGACTCTATGAATGATCCTTATCGGCCACTTCTAATGAGATATTCTGACTCTATAAATACCAGAATCTTGAGGCTAGAGTAAACACATGTCCTTTAAAGAGAACTTGGCACAGCCAAGACAAGAAGTCACAGTGCCAGGTGACTGAACACCACAATGTCAGCACCGTAACACAGGAACGGCACAACACTGGGGGAGAACACTAGCACCCTTTTCCAAGCAGATTTCTGCATGAGTAGCTTAGAGATATCAGGAATAATTAATACACCAAGTCCTTCTGAACTACTCTTTTACCAGGAAGTGCTTGCACTGGTCCCCAAATTAATGACATTGTCCTTCATCTTTTTACATTTCAGGAGCACATGCAAACTTCAGGGGAGCTGCTCAGTGGTCAAAGTTAAATAAGTGGGGTTTGAGTTCAACACTTCTATGGAGGTACTAATTTAGAAGGTAAGCAGCCTTCAGTTTCCATTGAGCTATAGCAAATTTAAGTCAGCATGTACTTTCAGTCACAGCCCGTGTGTTTAGAAGTAAAGGGAGGTGGAAAAAAAGAAAAAAATAGTACTTATTTCCAAAAAAAACCCAACCCTTCTCTCAGGATGTCTGCTTAGCCCTAATTCAGTACAGACTCTTGATTCAACAGATTACCCTAAACAACCTAGTAAAACATTTGTTTCTCAAAAATAAAAATGTGTCAAATCCATTTGTGTAGAGAACAAGATTTGGCTCTTTCTTTGTTCCAGAACTGAGATGTTTTCAGTCAACTGGTTTTCAGAACTGATATGCCAGCAGGCAAAATGGCTGTCTAAAGGATTTTATAGCTCCCCTTTTGCTACAACTAAAACTAAGATAAAACGCTGACAGAAAAGGTACCTAAAAATGCAAAATACAGCATTTTGGTAGGAAATTTCTTAAATTGTCACAAATTTTCTCTCACGTGGTTATGAAGAAAAACTTCTCCTTTAGAACTACAGCTATTAGAATTACACAATAATTTGTAGCATATTCATATCCTTGATATTTAATTTCAAGTACAGAGCTTGTTCAAAAAAGAGAGGATGAATGGAAAGGTAGTCTTTTTGCATGTTACAAAACCACATGGACTTATCCAAACATCCAGAAATTAAAGGGAATTAGACCTGAAATTAGAGTAGCAACTGGATCTTGGTGACACAAGATCACAACATCTTGGTGACAACTTTTTGGAGATTGTGAATGGATGCATCTTGAGCAAGAATAGTCACAAGCTACTAAGTTCCAAAAGGGGAAAAGGAGAAGAGAAGCACCGAAATAAATAGAATGGATGTCTAGGAGGCAGGCTTCAGTAAGGCCAGAGAATTGGCATGTGAGCTGTCATAGAAATTAACTACAAAACCAGCAAGGAACAGAATTGGATCTTTCTCAATGGCAAGGCCCAGAAGAAAACAGGAGGCTGAGATAACTGAGAAGCCAAGTAACAAACCGGGATAAAACCTCCCCAGGAGTCAGTTACAGGAAGACCTTTTGAGCCTAGTCCAGTGTTTCGCCTCCCTCTGTCAATCTGGTCTTTAAAAAGTGAGAGCAAGCAGGTAGCTAAGAGGAAGGAGAAAAAAAAAAATTTAAAAAAAAAAAAAATCAATCTGGGTGGTGAGAAGATACTAGTCTGAGGTAAGAGGAAATTAACAGTTTAAAGACTACTTAGCTACAATAGGTATTTTCAAAATGGGAATCTCACATATTGAGAAAATTGGCTTGTTATCTCAAGCCATTAACAATTACCTTTGAGAACTGGTAAAAAATCTGCAAGTGCAAATATAGCGCTAAACATTTCACATGATGCATGTGAGAACTCAGTTCCAGGAAAACCAGGGGAGTCTTTTAAGCCTGTAAGGACAAAATGATCTGCGTAAGAGCCAATCTGGTTTTGCTGAGAACAAATGGGGTATAGCCCATCCAATATTTTTCGGGGACAGTATTATAAGCCTTGTGGATAATGGAGAAATCTTGATTTTAGTAAGGCTTGTCTTTATTTCACATGAGTCTACAAACTGGGGAGATAAAGTCTTTGACAGAACTAGTAAATGGTAGGTGGAAAATTCAGAGGTTTTATTATTGAATCTCTGTCAAGATTAAAGCCAAGGTGTATGTAGGACACAAGGTTCTTCTGTCTGCTCTGCAGCCAGTGCTTCTCTGTAGTTCAGAATGGAGACCATCCTTATCAGATTTTCAGGAGTCTACTATTTTGGAGGACAAGGTAAGAATTAAAAAATCATCCGAGAAGTTGAACGTAACAATTGGAAAAACAGAATCCCATTCAACAGGAAGAAGTGCAACATACTGCACCTAGCTAGTCACACTTGTTCCACGTGTGAGCTCTGTCCTCTGAAGAAGGGATGCACGGGTGTTACTTCGCATCACAATCAGAACGTGACTGATTGATGTCATACTACTAGAAGAGAAGCAGTATACTTTCAGAGAAACAAAAGGCCTGCTTATAAGACACAGTGGAAGAATTATTCCAGCAAAGACTGAGAGCATTACTTGAATTCTTGGCACTGTACTTGAAGAAATTTGTAGAACATTTGGAAGATTTTCAAAAGGAAGCAGTATAAATGAATTGAGATGAATTATAAGCAGATTTTGAACCAATGGCTTAAGAGCACCACGACAGGAACTATACTTCACATGGTACTCCACAACTTAGAAATTAAAGTTGAAAGGAATTGAGATTTTTAACAGTGCAAACATTTGCTTAAAGGGCAGAACATCTAGAAATGGTCTTCAAATACATCAAGACCAAGTAGAATATATTCTCCATGTTCACAGTAGATTGAGCAAGAAATGGCAGGCCTGAAGTAGAAAAAGGGGGCAAAATTTGGACTAGACAGTATTTCTTAACAATAAAGATAGCAAAGTCATAGAACAGATTGCTTGGAAGGATGGTATAGTCTTCAACACAGCAAGTCTTTGCAAAGATGTTGGGAAAACCCCAGACCTCTTGAGGATGACATAGATATGCTTTGGCTCAGGAAAGTCAGGCAATCTGTAAAGTGTCTTCCCTTTTTTTCCTCTGAGAAAAGTGTGTCAGGCACTACCTATTCACACTTTATAAGTTAATTAAGCTGGATGAGAACATAAACTTATAATACTAAGAGTACTCCAGAATGAAAAGTGATTTTCTCGTTGGATTTATTTAGCTACTAAAACAGAGCCAACAGAAATATTGCAACAACAACCAAACCTCAGTGTATTAGAAAGCCATACACGCCAGCAAACCTGCATGTGTTTTCTTTTTCCCCTTTAAATGTATTGAAAAACCTGTCAAGTGCTAGCAAACTGCAAGCAGATTACAAAAGCACGCTAGTAAGTAATTTACAATAAATTGTATTCCCTCAACATATAGACAGACTTCTACTCTAATTCCTTAGAGCTAGAGTCTTCCAATCCTAAACTAATTGGTCCTGCAGGATATCAAGAGCTAAATATTTTTTTGTAGTCTCTTCAACTCTGTTTGGAAGGAGTCCCATTTTGGAGAAAGGAACTGGAAAAAAAAATATTTTTTTGTGAGGACCTGGGAACCTCCTTCCTACTCTTGGACTCTTCATCTAGCCAGCTCTCCTAAATTGTGCTGAAAGCTAAAAATATCACACTGACAACATTGAATGTCCAAATGGAAATAGGTAGTGGGATCTGGCTGCAGTGAGAAAGAGAATCACCTGTCACCAAAGGAGTTTAAAGGGATTACAGCAGAGTGGGCAAGTCTTGTAGCACTCCTGTGAAACAGACACTGTTTTCAAGTGTTGTGCAAGAAAAATCTGCTTTGGGAGTAGCAGAGGCTACAAGCAATTCCATGTGTTTTCAAGAATGAAATCTAGAAGAAAAATCATGCTGACAAACTTGAGTCATTAGGCCTTTTTAAAAATCATTAAATTGTGACTTCTAAACAAGCTATAGAGACTGTTTAGAAGCAATTGTTTTGTTTTGGTATCAGATGAAGATTTATTTGCTACCTTTTTAGGCTAACTCATATTTATTTGGTTTTCTTCTCTCAGAAATATGTCAAGATTTAGATTTTACTATAAATGTTTGCAAACCTAGACATCCATCACAGACACTGTGCCCAAGAAAACAAAATATTTAACTTCTAACCAGCAGGTCTGATTTCAATCCGGAGCTACATATCATATGAGTAGCAGAGACATTGACATTAAGCTCCTATTTTTTTCTTGAAGCAGGGGTGTTCTTTGTCCTCTAAGTCCCAAAAGAGGGTAAAGCTCAAAATTCACCTCACACATCATTGGGAAAAATTAAAAACATGGATAAAAGGAATAATTTTTGACCTAAAAATTACAATTTTTAATGTAAGCAGTGCACAATGTGTAGAACATTTTAGAGCAAATCTATGTCTGATAAAGCTACTTATCTGTATTTCCCCTCCTATTACAGTCCATCAATCATTTTCATCCTGATTCTAGTGTTGAGAAAGAACTGTTAGATTTTGCAACACAAGTTACACAAGCAGGCCAATGCAGGTGCAATCTTATGGGAGAGAAGTTAACATCTTAAGACTGCAACTCATTTAAAGTTCTGATGACTCAAACACCATTTTGGTATTTTATCTCCTTGCAGCAGAAAGTCCTTTAGCCTGTAATATTAACCTCCCAGTGCTGCAACTGGTCAAAGTTAACTGGAGAATCAAATCCTTAAGCTGGCATCATAGAAAAACAAAATAAAATATAAAGTCACTGGCTATTTCAGAGTCAGCATTATACAATGCTATTCTTTCATTATCTTGGAAGAGCAAAATGGTTGATTTTATATCCATTTCAAACTTTACTGTGTGTACTTTGGCTGCGCTAATAAACATATTAAGAAGCATTCAATTTTCTATTGTTTTCAGAAAGAGAAATCATTTGTTCTGTAATTCTTAACAGCAGACCCCAACGTCACAGTAGTGAGAAATAAAACACTACATTACTTTTACAGTTGACCTACAATGACATAAATGAAACTTTTATTTTCCCCAGTTCATGTTTCTGCTGGTGAAGTGTTATGTAGACTACATCATCCATCACCCTATCTCCCCAGGAACCTAGCAAAGTATTTCTATCTTTGTTCAAATTAAGGAAGTATTTTTTGAATCGTAGGACTGTACAAAAAAAAAATTCCCCTTTGGGGAAATCTCCTGAGCTACTAAGGTTGACTTCACTTCCAAAATCCTGCAGATCTGTAACAAAATATATTTCAGATTGTCTTAGTCCTTCCCTCATCTTTTGATCTCCGATCCTCTACTGATGAGGAAATGTCAGTTCACAGTTGACTCTGTAAATCCTAATCCACATCAGGACGAGTTAGTGCCCACCGCACATTTTGACGATGCTGTATTCTTGCACTTATTAGTTACTGTGGAATCCAAGTCAGCTGCAACATGAGCTGCATTTTTCACGTATTCTCAAATATTTGTGATAGTAAGTGTCTGACTAGACAAGGCATTAGCCTCCTCCTCACTTATTAATGAAGCAAATTTGCTTTCCCCCGCCCCTCCCTGTCAGGTCTTTAAATAGATTGGGTTTGCAACGTGGACTCAGTTCTCTCTCTCAGATGTGGATTTTACAGACACTACGAATGTAGAGAGAGAATGGTTGGAATAAAACCAGAAAGTATGCCTTCCACTGACATAAAAAGCCATTCAAACGGAGAAATCCAATCATTTTGTAGCTCTTGTATGCATAAAGTAATTTTTCATTTTGTACGCAAGGGTCCTATCCATTAATTTTTTTCTTGTTGCATGAAGAGTTGAATGCTGTTAACAAGCAGTACAATAAGCATCGTATTCACTGTTTCTGGCTTAAAGCCTTATCTGACTTGACATCAAGAAAAAAAAAAAAAAAGAGAAAAACCCCACGAAGCTGCTTTTCTTTATTATATATAGTAAGACAATTGAGAAAATACTAGAAAATAAATAACCGGAGGGAAAAAGCCATATGTGATTGATCCCACTGTATTCTTATGAAGAAACAGAAAGCCTGTTGCTTTCCAGAGCTCAGAGCCTTAAGTGCAAAGTTCATCATTTTGCTTTTGACTTCGTTCCCTCGACACTCATCCTCACTAATGACTGTCCCAGTATTATGCTCAACAGATGAATAGTCATCCCTGTGCCAAAAATATTCCACTGGGGATTGTGGTATATGCTACAACACTAATGTGGGCTCTAACTTACCCTCACGCATACACATTCCCAGGAAGCCTCCATCTCGCATTCTTGTGCTCAAACCACATCCCTCTGAGCATCAACACAGACACAAAAATCTATAGAGACCACAGTAAGTATCACAGGATTGCGGTACGGCCATAAGTGGGAAACATAAATAAGATTTAACAGCTACAAGTTACATTTTTTTCTGCGTAGGAGGATATTGTGCAACCTGATACAATGCAAAGACTTGCTTGTGCGTAGGGAAAACCTCCTAAGTCCAGGGGGTGAAGTTTTTGAGAGCAGACTCTTAAAGAGCCGAGAAGCTTACAGAATTCGGGCTATGCCAGAAATATCACACTAATGGTTGGTGCGTGCAATTTGTATATAGAAACCTTGGAGCAGAGAACCTGAATCCCACCTCTATCAAGCATCAATGCAGCAGAAGCCTGAAGTGAGACATGCTGGAGGAAGAAATCACTTGTGCATTTTAATCTGTGAAAGCTGTGATGCAGAATAGGGTTAATTCAAGGCAAATGTAGAGATAATGTCTCATTTTATCTCACTGGAACATACAGTGCTCTCCAGGGGAAAACTCTTATTCCAGAATACATTACCAGCAATAACACTGCCATACATGGATGAATTTGATAATGTTGTTTTCACGTGAAGATATTAAAAAG
This sequence comes from Coracias cyanogaster, assembly GCA_033124195.1. Lineage (NCBI taxonomy): Eukaryota > Metazoa > Chordata > Aves > Coraciiformes > Coraciidae > Coracias > Coracias cyanogaster. Next base: position 10,234 of record JAVSBS010005979.1, read on the forward strand.
GAAGGAAAACCATGAAGATGTGAATCCTCTATTACAGGAATCTGACTTTTCACTCCAAGACTACCACAAATTCCACCTTATATTTATCCTGTTAGAGCAAAACTCCTCTCTGCAGCTTCAGTGGTGCAAATATCTACACTGGTGTCAAAATAATTAGGCTTCCATTTCACTGAACACCTTTCCTCCTTTTTTTTTTTTCTCCTCAAGTTGTCTAAAAGACTTCCTAATAGAAAAAAAAATGAGTGAAACATGGGATTGAGACAGAGCAGAAATACAGACTCTGAAGATAAGTAATTGAAAAAAGAGGTGGCTTTTAATTACTTGTGAGGAAAAAAAAGTTAAGTAACAAGCTATTTCTTTTTACTGAATTATCATAGCTAACAAGTAAACTTGCATTAGTAAATATCCAATATGTTTAAACAGGGGTAAAACAAATGTTAAAACTGCATGATGTTGCTTCAAAAGTAAAACCCACCTTTAACAAGGTCAAAGACAGCAAATTTTTAAAAATACAGTGTTTTTCACTCGAGTTTATCATGGTGTCAAGGTAGATTCCACTGAAATCACCGTACAGACAGATCTTTTGCACTACAGCACAACTATTTCTTACGTTACTAAGGACAGAATTCCCATACCATGAGCACAGATGAGTTACACATTGTCTGTAAAGAAAAGTTCTAATTACAGCTGTTCATGAGAGCTATTACTCAGACCTCATTCAGTCCCTACAGCTTCTTGCAGCTGTGGAAGAGTGAGACAGACAATACCACCAAGGAGCCAGAATCCTACATAAGTACGAAAAATACGGTATCCTGCCTATTGGAGCTTTGTCCACCTAAAACACATCAAGCACTGTATATTGAACCCAGAGTTACATCATTGGAGACAACTGGTGCTCACGTCTCATCCATTAAGTAGCTTGCCATAAAGAAAACTCCAACAATGCTATCCTGGAACAGACCATAAAAAAACCAACCAGGAAAGGCTTCTACTAGCCAAACTGATTCACATACAAAGGCAGAAAATCCCACACGTTAAAAGCTTTATGACTGTAGATGGAAGCGACAAGGATTTAAGCCTACAGAATCCACAGGAGAACATTAACATTTAGGTCTTCACTGAGCATTAACTGGTGACGTCTCAAACATCTTGTGGCCTGCACAGACATCCTTAACAGCTTTTTAACTCAAACTGGCCAGCCTCTCACTGACGTAGAGGAGCCCTCAGCCTAATACGAGCCCACATTCCACATGACATCACTCGACGTAGCTCAGGCACCACTTTGCATCACAGCTTCTCTTAGCCATTCTCAGGTCTGCTGTCACACAGGTAAACCTGAATTTGAATCAAGACCACGGCAGAACCACAGCGCGAGTTATAAAATCAATGAAAAGAAAAACATTACCTCTAAGGGTGAGGATCCCACTCAAAACCAGGGCCAAAATAAACAGAGTTAGCCTTACTTCATGCTTCCTGACCCACAGCCCTCTCTTCCTGGGATCAAAGCCATTGTCTTAGCCCCAGTTCCTTCTCTTCCTTTGGCAGCGGGCCCTCATTGCTTGATAGATCCCAGCTGCTTTGACCTCCCCTCCTCTTAACCCATTCCTCCCCAGCACTGCAGAGGTAACCACACAAACAGGGAAGGTTTGTTATTCACACATCTGACAAAACGCATTCCAAGCATCCTTGCAATAAGCAGAACACAAATAAATGTCACTGCAAAAAGAATACAGGAAAAATTTCAGCATATTTTAGTGCAGTTGGACCCCTGTAAACTCTGAGAGGTCAAAGCCTCCGAGAAGCAGGCTTTTACATAAATCTGGATAGAGAGAGCACACAGTGGCTTAACTCAGCAGTCAGAAGTTTCTAGAGCTGATATTTTCCCTTCTTTGTCCCCAGCCCCCCTTTTTCCCCACATTATTATGAAGAGCAGAGATGGCTTATCTAGCTCGTTCCTTGCTTCACCATCCCTTCTCTAGCAATTGTGAGAGACACAAGGCAGGAGAAGGATTTTCTTGTTTCTGTTCTCATGGCTTCATGGGTAGTTTGAGATTCAGAGCAACATACACTAGCAAAAAATTACATTCGCAAACTCTGGGATTAAGACAAGAGTTGCCACAGTGTGTGTCGCGTGGAGAGGCAGGACATGATGCAAGGTACCTTCTAGCTGATTTGGGTACACCAGTGGATTATTGTCTTTGGGATGCATAAGTCTGTATCACAGTCAGTATTTCCTGTTTACTGCAGAACCAAGCACTACACAGTCCTACAGACTACAGCAAGCTTACACAGGGTTGAAAGACAGCAACTTGGGCACAAGCATGGTATTTACTACCCCAGCTTTTGGCAGCTCAAGTCCTGCTGCTGCCTGAGAAGAATGGTTTGAACAAGCCTCATTCTTACATACATCACTGAGTAGGTGCTTGGGGCTGGACAATCCATGCAAAAATATATGCTGGCTTTTAATTTCTCCAAATTTTCTTCCATGCCTTTTTTTTCCTTTGAAATGTGGAAGAATAGAAACTGGTTTTTTTTGCAAATTCCTTTCCAAATTGAAAGATCCAAGAGCTTAATTTATTATTTTTTCTGTAACCATGAGATTTTTTTTTTTTTCTGAAAACCTGGATTAAATGTGATGAGTATACTGAACCCCTGGAAATGATACCCTGTTGTGGAGTTATTAAAAAGCAGGTGTCATATTACCTCTGAAATCCACAACTCAAATCATGGGAACTAGATTCTCAGTGAGATTTAAAATGCATATGATACATGAGGAATAAATAATTCCTGTAGTCTATTATGAGACTGGTATTACACTAGTGTCTCCCTTTGAGCTCTAATGTTCAGGACAATGGAAGAATTGCATCTGCCACTGCAAAAAGCCACAACATTTCTCCAAGACTTCTTCCATTATTTAAAGAGACCTTGGAATACTATGGGACAGGGTTCTTGAAAGGACTAGAGGCCTGCTTAAGTACAGAAATGGAGAAAAAGGTGGTTGCTGAAAATTAAACTCACCTTGCACTTTTGCTCTAGCATCCTTCTGGCATAAAAAACAGTGAATTCCGGAAACACTGGTATGATCAGAGTCTGTATGTACACAAAAGATCATCAATAGCATCAGCAGAACTCTCACTAGGACCAGAGACAATAGAGCAGTACATGGACTTCCATCTATACCAAGTGTTCATTTCTGGAGGCAGCATTTATTATTTTTTTTTTTTAATTTAAATTATCATGACATCTCAAAGATCAGCTCTCTCAAATTTGATTCTGCATTTCCTCCTCACTGCATTAAATACAACACCAAAGAACTCTTAGGTATATAATGTATTTCAATGACTTATGGCACTGGCTTTGGGAGACAGCATTGGAATGTTGGGTGGGGGATTTTAAGGAGAAATCAGTTCAGTGTTTTCTGAAATACACAAAGTTGACTTTTTGTTTTTAAAACCTTGAGCCTGACATGAATACAAAATAACATTACAGCAGTTAAAATGTTTACTCACAGTATAGTTGCAATTGTTGTTTTCATAAAAAATTACCAAAGAAACTGTATAGCCACACTAGGAATTCACTTATAGTTTACCCTAAAACCACAAATGACAGCACCCAACAGAATCTTCAGGCCACAAAGACAGTGACAAATCACGATTTACCACCTAAACCAAGAAAAGTTGCTAATTAATCTGATATATAAACACGTATGACTGACTTTTCACTGACTAAGCTCTATTTTATTATAAAATTACTGTATATGACCTTTAAAGCTAAATGAAAGCATGCATTATAGATACTTCAGAGAGTATAGGGAGATGGCTATTATCGTAACTTCTTTTCTATACGACAACACAGAGCCTATCCAAATACCGTGTTACTGGAAAAGTGCACCAGGGCAAACCCTAGAGATGAAGTCATGGGGTAAGCAAGCCAAGGTTTCTCTTTCCTAGCCCGCTTTATGTGATGCTTTTGTCACAGATGTAACTAATGACACACACTGTTGGAGTGAATGTGGAAAAAACTCTGCACAAGAAATGTTATACTTTCCTTTTCCTTGCCAGGCATAAATTGATTCCATATACTGTTACCACAAATTCTGTGAATACTCTGTTCTGTGCAGAAACATACTTTGCTGGCACAGATATTCTGTGTTCTAGTTTTGCTGGTTCTAGTCGGTATTAAAACTACTCTTCATTGCCTGAACATTTTATGAGAGGCACAGGGTTTGTACGACTGAGATGAAGGCGTAGCTTAAAAGCCCAAGAAAATCACTGCAGCTCCCTCGTTGTTTTTGTCTGCCCAGTTTTTCTTTAGTTTGAAAAAGAAATGTGATCTCGGCTTTATGAGCTGACTGCCACTTGTCAAGAAGCTTTCTCTAAGATACTGGTCATTTAAGGGTTCATCCATTAATTTGGAAGATATTTGAGGAATATTGAGTAGGAAGAGACAAATGCAAGAAAATAACTTTTTTTCCTCTTGCAGCAAAGCTCTCACTGTTCACAGCAAAGGTCAGCATAAGTGCAGATCAGTGCAAAAGGGATTAATAAAAAAGGGATTAATGAAAGTACAAAGAGATGAATGAAAACAGGGTCCAAAGCTTTTACCTTGTTTTATTTTTTTGGTTGTTTGTGACACTAAGCTGAGCTAAAATGCCTCCCTGGCTTCTCTGCATGCTCAAAGGGCACCGCAAACCTTTTCTTTCCCCTTTCCCTTTGCCTCCAGGTCCCATATAATTGATGCTGACCAAGTGTTAGCAGCTACATCCAGCTCCCAGAAGTTTTTCCTGAACTACGGTTGTTCCTGGTGATTCATATGTCTGAGAATCTTACTGAAAAATAAACGATTGGAACCTTTAAAATAATTAACTTGGCTCTTCCAATGCACAGGATCTTTTGAAGAGATTGCAAAGCAGGGAGAAATGTAAGAGGAGTGGAGGGCTGGACCGTGTGCTTATGGAATCCTGGCATTGGGAAAGCATTCGTCTTTATCTACTTACACTGGGGCCAAATGCAGAAAGCCAAGGGCAACTTACCTCCCAGATGCAATGACTAATGATGTGTAAACATATCAAAGAGATCTCCTCTTTTCCAGTAAAACCGAGTCCAGCATCATTTTTGCTTCCAGAGAGTGAAGGGGAAATTGAAGAAAAGCTGGACCTACAGAAGGCTGGTGCTCTTATCAAAACTGGTGGGTGCCTTTCCAATCAATGTTTTTATGTCGTTTTCCTTTGCACCATTTCACGGGCACATAGGGATTCAGTCTTGTCAATACAGAACGAGGTTTTAAGCAGGCTAATAATCAATACAGACTCAAAACTCAAACGGCGTGCTGCTAAGCTTCCTGCTGACTCACTCAGGGAGGTTTGCAAGCTGCTTAATCTCTCCCCAGTTCTGTTTATTCACCTGGAAATGAAGGAGCAAGCCATAAAGTGCTCTGAAAAAAATATATATAATTACTTCCTCGCTAAAAATTCTGTATGATATGTTTTACTCTGCACACCACCTTGCGCGTCCTCCTAACTCCAGGATGTACGTGTTAACATCTCTGCAAGTCTTACATTGCTGCATTACTGAATGCTTTTAGTCCTCTGCTCTCTCTGAGGTTTGCTGTTGTCCCTGCTATATTGAATACTGGCCTGTAAAGATTGAAAGCAAAAGTGAGAATCCACATTATTCCTTCAAAAGCTGAAGTCAGTCCATTTGCTGGACAAATGGAAGCCAGTATAACAGCCAAGTGCTTTCTTAACAGTAGCTTTCAGCTCCTGCTCTTCCTGTAGCATACACTGAGGTGAACAAGTCCCCCGTCTGTTACAGTCACTGGAATTGCATTCCCTGCATTACCCAGGCTCGTTGTCCCCATTTCCCAGAAGCCTGAGCAAATCTGCTCTTAGATCTCATTAGCTGCAGTGTTTATAGGAGTACGCATTGGTTCAACACAAAAGGGAGTTAGGTGCATGAGTTTTGTCTTTCATTAGTTACTTGGAAAGGATCTGTGTGTGCACTCAGATGGAGAAATATATAAAAAGCAGACTAACATCTCCTTCCCCGCTTCCTTTGCCTCAATACTCCCGAGCCTTCTTTTGGCTGTGGTTGGGTACTTGAATTTTTTTGCACATAGCCTGAACGGAGTTTCTTTTTCTCTCTATCTTTCTGACCTTTGAGGTCAGTGCTCTTCCGCACTCCTGGCCACTGCATGCTCTCCCTCTGAGTCTTTATGTCCCCACAATTAGACATTATGGCTTTGTTTCCCCACTAGAGACATTCCATTGCTCCAAGTCCCAGCTCTGGGCAGGATGGGGAAAGACCAAGGCTTCCTCTTTTCTCTCTTTTTTTTTTTCCTTCTTCTTGTCTTAGGCACATATTCACTGTTAAGAACGGACTGGTTCAGTGATGTGCCTGTAGGATGCTCCCCTCCTCTGTAACTCGAAGGGCATATGGACACTGAAGGACATATGAACACCAAAAGGCAGCAGGCACGTTCACATATGCTCAGGGAATCTTCCACATTGTTTCTGTTTTGTTTCCATCTTAACAGAAAACTCAATTACAAACAGCAATAGCTAAACTAAACCATCTCTCCTCGCCAATGCAGTGAATCACCAGGACTTTCCATAATAATAAGATGAATAAGCATATTTTTAAAGCATTTACAGTTGACTATGCTTCACAGAAAAAGGGAGCTTTGACACTACTTCTGGACCTACAGCCTTCTGCTCCTTGTAAAACAAGGTTTTATATTAAGCCTTTTGCCCTGTGAATGATAAAGGACTTAATGCACTTTTCAATCAAAACTGAATATTGTACATCTCGCTCTTATGAGTCAACACAGCTTTTTAACAAAGCTGCCCTGTAAGCAAGATAGCATCTGCAAGATCAAAATGAGAAACATCTGTATCACAGGGCTTTGCAAACTAAAACTTTGTTTACACACTGTATGGATATGCACATGGTGATCCAGGGATACTCCAAAAACGACACCAGTCTCCTGAAAATGAAAGGCTACCATCTCTTTCATTAATTTTTATGCTGGTTTGAAACAAACTGTGGTACATGCTCCAGCTGATCTGTCAATGGGCTAGACACAGCGTACAGTGAAAGCCCACAGCACTGCAGAAATCCAGAAGTTCTCTCTCTGGCAGGACTTTACAGGGATTTCAGTGTACTATTTCATATCACTGGAAAAAATGACAAGTGGAAATGCTAAGTTAGCTCAAAGCAGCTTTCCTCAGTGTAACTGTAGAACTTCATATACCTCTGCTTTTCATAATCCCACCAATTGTGAGATGATCATGCTTAGTAACCCAGTTCAAGAGCTTCAGACAAATGCAATTTCTGTCACGATCAGAAGAAAGAAAGAATCCATCAGTTTAAGGATTTAAATCATATCTAATAAGTTTTTTTCAAACTTTATATCAACATGGGAAACACCATGGCACTGGGATACAGAAAGTGGTATTTTACATGGTTTTGAGAGCTAGGCTTGCTTTCAAACCTTTTCAAATTTGAAATCCAGCTTGAGAAATTACCAAAATCTGTAGGAGAGCAGCAGAGCCCCTGCTAGGACTAATCAGGGATGCTGCCTGATTTCTAAGGGATCAAATGATAACTAGAAACCCTAGAAATATCTTACAACTGGTCATTTCGATATGTGCCACATTTGGAATTTAAAAATGTGGTCTTTTAAAAATGTATGTAGCGGTATGCCACATAGGGAGCTATCACCAGCTACCTGTTATTTTGTGCTCACGTTCCTGTTTTAAACTAACAGTTTGTTACTGTTTGGGATACACCAAATTTTCTCAGTCTGTATGATTTTTGCACTTCATTGTTAAGACACTTTTTACTTCCAGTTTCAGATAATGTATGAGATTGTTAATGGAGGTGTAACGTTAACTGCTTTTGTTTCTGAATATTCACTCAATTAACACCCCACACACATTCTAGTTTAGTCCTATTTATTATTATGCCTTGTGCTTGTGATTTTTGTAATCCAGACAATTTAGACTGGGAGTAGAATTTTAAAAGGTACAAGATCAAATAGATTGCAAAATAATTAACTCTGTAATGTATTCCACAGAGCTACACCGTGCCTATAATAAGCACACATAAATTCATTGTGATGTATCATGCTTAGCACAGAGGTAAGTGGGCATGTAATTAGCTCATTTATTTCATGTTTCTTCATCTAGTAATACTGCATTTTTCTTCTAAAGTAATCAAGTTATTCCAACACAATTTCATTTAAAATGTGGGCATGACTTACTGCACTAGATCTTCTGTGAGGGCATAGAAATTCCTCTTACACCTCCAGCTCAGCCCCCCTAACATTTGATTTTCCAGATTTGATTTTCCAGGATGACTTACTCTCTTCTTCCACAAGGATTTCTTTCTTCACCTGTTCCTATTTCCTTTTACTCTGCCATGCTGTAGGACATCACTGTCCTGTGAGCAACAGGGACTGTTTCTGAGGCATTTGAAAATATTGTCTGTAACAGGCTGAAACTATATTTGCCCTTTGTTGCTCCTAATAAAATAATTTAAAAAAATAATTCTTCTTGCTCCATACTGAATCTGCTCCTCAGAGTTCAGATTTTCATAGGTATAGCCAGTATTTTGGCCAAAGACATCTCGGAGATGTCTTGGATATTAAAATGGAACAGAAAGCCAGGCTACTGAAGCTTGTTGTGCTCCTAATAGATGTTTTGGCTGGATAGCTCTCTACATATTATGAAATGCAGAATGACCAGTCTGCCTTGAAGACCAGGCATCCTTCAGGGTCATCTTGGTTGGCTGCTGTTCTGTGCCTAAGAAACTTGGCAGGTTGCAAAAAAACTTGTCATATGTGATTTTCAGCATGTGAACTGAGTACTTGCACTTCAGAAATCTATTTATGCCATTGTGCCTGTGCAGTTCAGGAAACTCCAGGATGTCCCCAGAAGCATGAGGTTGCATGGAAGGACTCTTCCCTCGCTGTGTGGCAGAGACCTTAGCTACATATGCCTGAGGAGCTCAGCAGGAATGTTTGAGAGAAAAGGACCAGTCAGCATTAATCAGCTCACAGAACCGAGCTCTCACAAACACTTGAAATACAAATAGTAAAAACACCACTGCATACCTTTGCACTGTTTGAGAAAATCTGTGTCTTATGCTGCAAATGCTATCTATCTGCATTAGACAGAAATGATGATGTTATTTTAGTTCCTGCCTGCAGAAATCAGCTTAAGCCACGACACAGTTGAAGACAGGGCATCAAAACAGCTCTGTGTAATCAGGGATGTCATTTTCTCTTCTGTCTTTGCAAAAATCCACTCAGAAAAACCCTTTAAAATCCTCTTTGTTGGTATGTAAAAAATATGTTGGTGATGTTTCATATTATTTTCTCTTCCCGCTCAAGAATCCTTTCTTTTCCAGTGAGAGGCATAAAGGCCGTCTTTCTTATTGTAGTTTCAGAAGCAAACTTCAGAAGGCTAGAAATATCATAATTAATTTTGCTGGTGCTAGCCTACTTTTCATTCCTATATTGCGATACAAAACTTTTATTCCCATGGCACCCCCCTAGAACGCTTGCATCATTCTGTGTTCTGTGAAATCCTTAAGGAAAATGTGATTTATTTGTTTGCACTTGCCTCACCCCTGGCAGAAGCTGTGTGGCATCTAGTGAATGCATAAGATTACCTATTTCCTGAATAAAAACCCGAAAGGATGGTGTCAGTTGAGGCAAGACAATGTTGTCCTGAAAAAATAGTATGAAACTCACTGTCACCAAACGGATAGCATCCGTGGTCATCCCAGGGGACCACTTAGGGTATGAGCGTATCACAGAATCATTTAGGTTGGAATAGAACTTTAAGATGATCAAGTCTAAAATCAACTATGCAGAACTGGAGGCAAGCCACAGCTGAACCTCGTGTTGCTGAAAGCAATACTTAGACAAGGCAAATCTGTGCTTTGAAAAAAACCTTCTCCATCTTAGACAATTAGGTGCTCTGATGTTGAACTGTTTAGTTCATGTATGGAAGTCTGGGTAGTACTTCTGCAGCGCTGTGGCTTCACAGGAGGCAGTCCACAAATAACTTAATTTTCTATTTTAGGTAGCACCTGACAAGATCACATTAAATAAAGCACAGGTCACACATGGGAAATTACTTTTATATGAGCAAGCTCAATCCTCTAGACAGAAATCAAGTATATGTTGTTGCAATCAGGGACTATATTAAAATGTATATACAAAAAGAACTAAATGAGAGTTGGAAAGACAGCTACTTCACCTTTAATTTAAACCCTCGACTTTGCCACTTCACAACCTCATTCCAATACACATTTATCATACAGTGTGTAATTTTAAAATTACTTCTTTCCTATCCAATACATCACTATTGTGTTCTGAAGAGCAGGGGTGGGTACAAGGGTGGGGGAGAAAAACCAAAGCAACATCATGATCGTGATGCTGCTTCATCATTTAGAGAACTAAAAAATTAATTAATCCAGCAATTTGTTACGGAAAAATTACTGTACTTTTTCCCTTTAAGTGTGGTAGCCTCCATGTGTCTGCTAAATGCACAAGAAAGTATATAGTAATGCTGCCCATTGGGCCAATATTCAATACAGATGTATAGAAAATGAATGTCTTCTGACAAAGATCATGTTTCAGAAGTAGAAATCACTGGTGATAGGAATAGAAATTCAGTGACAACCTGAAGAATAGCTCTTCTCCATCTTTAAGGAAAGCGATGAGTACTGTAACTGGCTGCTAGGCAGAACCTGTACTCTTTTCAAATACAATTTTGGAGTTACAAAAGCAATTTCTTATTTAAATTGGGGAAGAATGATGACAGTGTAGTTTCCCAAATCTCAACATTTATGATTTGAAAAGGGTATTTCGCCAGAAAGGTGTTGTGAAGGTTTGATTATTTCTTCAAGTCCCACAGGTCCATGCATAAAACCAGCAGGAAATATAGCCCATTTTGCTGGCCTCTCTGGGTTGTGACAACAGGCACAGCAGTAGCGACAACAGACCACATGCTCCATATACCTGCATAAAAGCAGCTGACATTTTTCAGATTAGCACTAATTCCCTGTGTGGCAGCCAACAGAGGTAGCCAGATTTATGATGGAGAGGGTGCTAAACTTCAAAGAGAGCTGGAATAAATTACTCTGTTGTTCCGACAATGGAGAAACAGCAAGAGTTCTACTTGAGTCACATTTTTCTCCTGGTGCTTCTCCCGAAATGATACAAGTTATAAGCTCCCCATTACTGAGTTGATGAGTTCATCATTAATTCCATTGAAGCTCAAGCATATTAACTAAGCTCATTAATATTAACCTTTTCTGCGTAAGAGTCACGTGCTTACCTGTTTTGTCTCTTTCATAAACCAGAAATTCTTTTTATGTCACAAAACTCACTGCTACACCAAAATGGTTGTGATTCCTCTCTGCATCTGCCAGATTTCAGATTAAGCTAAAATAGAGTTTTAGTGATGCAAAAGAGTTAAATGGTGACTTCCCAGTTAAAAAGGAACAACGTATAAACTCTTTCCTTTTCCTAAAACTATCCCAAGTAATCGCCAATACTTAATATTTGGCATAAAAGATTTAGTATCTAGTGACTGGGATTAATAAAGATGTATTATGATAACTCAGCCTGGATTACCCCACACAGATTTTAGCTTTATCAGCAACAACAATGGTTAATTTAAGGAGATGCATATCTCTTTGTGAAAATTAAAGCCGAATCTTTCTCTACAGATCTCTTAATCTTCAGATTATTGATTTCTGGCATGTCTCCCTGCTTCAAACCACAATGGGCTTTTGGAAAGGGAAAGAAGGTTTTCCTTGTGGAAAGCTTGATGTTGCTATTACTTGTCTCTGGAGTTGAGTGGACAGATTTCCAAACTATTAAACACTTCTGCATCCAGTAATGAAAAGACTTGCTTCCAAAATGTGTTAGCAGCTTCAGAAGTACTGTTTCACAGAAGGAAAGCATAACACGTTGCATTTATAGCACTACTTTTCACACAGTATTTTTGGCTTCTGTGCCATGAACCCTCCACGTTCATCAGTCACACATATTAGAACTTGGCCAAGCACTCAGTTATTCAAGAATTATGCCCATTTTGTTCATGGGGATTTACTTGAGCAACACGAGTCTTTTTGGTTGGCTGAGCACAGGTTTCTGATAAAATCTCAGTGTGTCTGATTCATTGGATGTCATGTTGTGTTTTTTTCTCAGAGAAAAAACCCAGAATTCAGGCATAGATATATAGGGTATGACACGCACAGATATATTTAGGACAAAGGCCATTTAATTTCTTTGAATATCAAGGCTTGGTCATTTTTCAGCCACAAGCTTAATCTTATTTTCTAATTTCTCCTCTAAGTGAACATTCTTTTCCTTTAAGCTTGAATTCTACCTTGAAATGCCCTGTAGTACAGGCTGATTTTTACTCTTTCACAGTGTCTGAGTCAAGGCTCAGTCTTCTCATCAGAGAAGTTTAATTCCAAGTGGGTAGTCACAACATGAGGAGTCCAAGGGTTGTTTCTATTGAGTGTCAAAATGAACATCTCCGGATCAAAAGACGGGCAACTCTGTTGTCACCTACTTCTGCTACCAAACTACTTGTCTGAGTGAAGACAACTTTTCACTTTAAGTCACATTTGCAACAAAACCTCATCCTTAGAGCAGGATCTAATCAGATCTGATTATACTACATAAAGTCTCTGTTTCTAGAATAGATCTCTCAAAGACTCATTCTTCCATCTTTTCCAGTATGTTTTCCCACATTTTGCAAACAAGTTGTAAAGCTTTCCAATCTTTACCCTTATCTCAGCTGAACACTCCAACTGAGTCCAAGTTTTCTTTGAGTAAATTTTCTATCTTTCCCGTCAGATGTACGATTGCCATAAAGTGTACAGCAAAAAATATATTATATTAATTAATTAGAGAGACAGCAGTCACATGCTGAACAATGATGTCTTCCTCAAAGTAAATTAAATACAAAATAAAATTTCTTAAGAGCAACTTGCATTGGACATTCATTTGCCCTACCTTGCTTCTCTGAATTCTAAGCTGCAGAATATCTCTTAGCCTCCAAACTACCCAAAAATGTAACTTCCATTCCTACTTTCATGCTTCCTCTTCATTCAGTACCCACAGGTGGATTCTGTGGGTTCTCCAAAACTAATTACAGAAAGCTACTAATTCAGGAAGGTCAAACCTACAAATAGCTTTATGTAGCTCTCCCCTCTTTACCTTTTTGATGTATGCAATTGTCAGCTGTAGAATGACTGTCTTTTATGAATAAAAAGAGAAATGACCAGGTTTATGAATAAGTTCACAGTAAGCTGCTAGAATGAGTAATTCCTCTGTATGCCTAATAGCCACATCCATGCATCTCTCCCCTGTCCTCTTGCACCTGATTGTGAGCTATTCAAACCCTAATCCAGAGCTTCTCACCCTCCAATTTCATGGAAATGATGTGAAATATCTCGGAAATTATGAACAACAATTGCTCCAGTTTCCCTGCTTTGTAATCAAGGAGCATTTGAAGGAGCATAATCAAATAAGTGGTACTATTGCTGTCTGTCCAAATATGTGTGACAAACTTAGTATTTTTCAAATGACTTCACGGCTGGACAATCTTTGGATTCCTTCCAATTAGTGGAAGTTTTCTGCCAAGACATCCCAACTACTTGTCATAAATCAAGTTTTGCCTCATTTTAGGTGAACAAGGAAGTCTGTCCTTCATCAGCTAAGAACAAAGCTTTCAAGGACTTGCCAAGTACCTGCTTCTGATTTATAAAAGGAAGGAGAGCTTTATGAAAATTAACTTTGAGATGTGCTTGACAATGTATAAAATCCACCAGTTTTCATTTGTGTCAGCAATTTTTGACTGACACTTCAGAATGGTTAACTTTGCCCTTTTTTTTGACATATTAACTCACCATGTTCTGATGCATCCTAAAAAAAGGAACAGTTTCATTTGGCTTTTTTAGAAAGCATGAGCAAGAATAACAATAAAAAAGTGAACACTACTTTTTTTTTTTTTACTCGCTGAATGGAAAATGATATGATAATTAAAACTTTCCGTAGATATTCTCTGAAATGTTTACGCTTATCTTGTGTTCTCAATTACTGAAAAGCTGATGGTTCAGCTACATATCATACACACATTAAATATTAGCTATAGAAAAATTTTGAATTCAAGATTAGATAGGTAAATTGCTCTTAAATCTGTGATTATGTATACACTGTCTTAAATATGAAAAGGCAAATAAAATTGGATTGGCTTAGTATAGGTCAGTGTTACATATATTCCAGTCGTATTTCACAAACTTCTCAAGCCTAGCGGGTTTCTAAACTGGTATTTTAAATACCACTAATTCTTATTCATCGGGATTTTTTTCATCCAAGGGCTTTATACTAGCCTAGATAAAGGCTAGTAAAAGATAAACACGAAGATGCAGCTTAAAGTAATAAAAATTAGCTTCTACTTAAATTGACTATTAACACGCAGAGAAATTCTTTTATGCCTAAATCAACATCTAGCTTACCTGATCATTCTGTTGAACGAATTGTACGATGAATCAGACTGCTAAAATTGCTGTGCTTGCTTTGTTTTTCTTGAAATCTAGACCTGGGTATTTCTGGTCTATGTAAGAACTGCAATCCATCCTGTAATTAAAAATAAAATTTGAAAAACAAAGGTAAGGAGTGAACCTGGTATTGATCTTTGATTTCCTATCAACCTGGGCACAAAATTACAGTGGTGTAGTAGTGGAAGAGAATAGTATTCTGTAAGAGAAAGGATCAGACTTTCTCCCCAAAGACAACTACCATCTGCATATGGCTTTTGGAGAATCTCACCTATATATGTTTCATACACAAAGTTTCCTATGTCAGGGTAGTTGTGTCAAGGCAAGAAGAACAAGGGAAATTAAACCCATAAATTTAAATATGAAGGGAGTTTTGAACTTACAATTAAGATGGCTACCCTACATAAACAGAAAATTGACTGAGCAAAGAAAGCACTAGTCTACATAGAGTGCTACCTTTCTAAAATCCAGAAAAATCTCATTTTTAATATTGGAAGTCTTATTATAAGGGGAGATAGCTAGTTGAAAAATTCTTATCTTGAAAGAAATTAGCTGCCATAGCAACAGCGCTAAAATTAATTACAAATTTATTGTAGTGATGGAAACTTTCTAATGATCCATCAGTCATGATTAATCTATGCTTGATTTTCCTGATATTCATCAATTTTAAAATGTTTCCAGTGTGCCAACAGTCATGTACACTATACTCTTTCACTTGCTGAATATATCATCTTGGAGTAAAGTTGATTTAACAATGAAAATACGTCTTTGCTGTGTCACTTTGAAAGGTTTTGGGTTGACAGTATAGTAAGACTACCTTCTCAGTGAGAGAATCATCCATTTTTACAGACCTCTATCCTTCTGGAAACACTGTGATGTTGTTGCAGACAGAGTTTTGAACCCCAGTTATCCATGATCCTTCTGCTTATCTTAAGAATCACACATAAACTTTAGATTTTTTTTCTCGTCAAGCACTTCAGAGGTATCCAGAGACTGTCCAGTTTTTCAGATAACAGGTCAGAAGTCTGCACATGCCTGTTCAAATCTCTCTCAAATTGGTTGTGACTTTGAGGATCACGATGCCCTGGTGCAGAAGTGCAATGCAATGCCTGATGCTGGACAGCATATGAGTTGTGATGTGAGAGAGGTTAGGCACAGAAGATGGAGCATGAGAATTGAGGATCATCTCTTAGAAGTAGATCCCTACTGAGAGAATTCATAGGTCTTTAACCAAACGCCAACCAAAACTAGCTAGCATCAACTGTTCAACGCAGCATGAATCAGAGGTACCCATGGAGGTTCTCAAACATGGCTTCTTTCAAGAAGGGCTATACCAAAACTGAAAAGAGGTGCTTTTTGGCAAAGCTAACGAGCTTGCAAACAGTATCACGGCCACGCATCTTGACCATCTTTAGTCACCTTCAACTTAGAGATCTCTGCCCAGCTCCCTTTTGTGAAGAGTGCCCATGAACACACAGCACACAGATTCAACACGGAGCCCACGGAGTCAGGGTATCGGAGGAGGAGGCGGTGGGGTGGGAATAAAAAACAATAGCTAAAGTGAATATTAAAATGTTCTCTTGTCCACCTGATTATGTCTGTCTCACCACTGCAACGTAACTCAGGCGGTTCAAAAGCATGGGCCATATTTCAGCTGGTGTAAGCAGATTACAGTGCCACTCCAAACATCTGCACTGCACTAATGCAAAAGCTCTGTTCTTAGCATCTTCCTCCAGCCTTCATCCTTGGCTCCACTCTCTGTTGGTATGCTGGAGCCTAGAAGGGGTTCTCCAGGGAGCAGCCTGCAGCTGTCTTACTGAGATCCCATGCCAAGGCAATTTTCTTTCAGCAGGAAGCAGGCTTTCAGAATACCTAATGCATCTTCAACCTTCTACTTGGCATGAAGACACTGGAACTGAGCTGGGGATATTACTCAGCCACTCTAACAGCGCTGTTTCCCTTAACGCCATTCTAAAGGGTAACAGTTTAGCACTGACTTGGAAAGGTGATTGATATATATTGAACTGCCAATGCTATTTCCTCTGCAGTTTTCTCTCCAAATGTCCTTTCCAGGCATTGCCTTATGCTATAGATTGACAGATTGAAAGAGATTATAGCATTGAGTACAGAGACTAAAGGATTTCCCAGATGAATAACATTCTAGATGCAATATAACTATGAAATTCATTACTGGAAAGTGTTTTTTCATTTCTTTAGCAGTTTGGGGTTTTTTTTCTGTTGCAAAAATGGTTATATACAGTGTAATAATCAAGAAGGGACATAGTATAAATAACAGATTACTTGAACAGCTTCCCTAATATTTTCCTATTTTCTCTTCCATGTTAAGACAAAATACCATAGAGTAAATCAGTTGCCAAGAGACTTAAAAACTATCAGTGATATTACTAGTCTAGAGGTCAAATGATTAGATGTACCTTTACCACACAGTGGAACATTATACAGAGAACCCTGCGTAGGGACAACCAAACTAAGGTGACATTTCAATGCTTCACTGAAAGATCAATGATCTTGCCTAATGGAAAACCTTTACAGGTACATCTTGCTTTTAAAAACAGACTGATTGCCATTTCTGAATTTATAGAAAAAGCATGAAGGGACTGGCTTGGCTTTTTCCTCTCCTTCACAATTTTAATTCCTGTGTTTTTCCTGTTGCTGTGCCCAAGACCATTCCCTAGCATCTTAAGGTGCTATAGTTGCTAAATTGAAGAGATTATAAGAAAGCATACATCATTTCCCCCTCCTTGCCACCATTGTGGGTATTATTTGAGAAAGCAAAAGCCAAATTCTGCTATGCACTTTGTCTTCCACCTGTCCCCTTTCTTTAGAGCATCCTTGTGAGAGAGGAAACATTACTAGTGCATGGCTTTTGCTTTGAGTCCAGGAGGAAACACCATGATGCAGCTTTTCTGGAAATCTATGCAGGGCAAACTGAACAAGCTGATCTTAAAAAAAATGTTAGGAAATAGGTTTTTCCTGTCTTAAGACCATGAACCAAACAGCATCCTCCTAAATACTACATTTGGAAGCTGGAACTAGAAGTCTAGTTAAATAGGATGCACTGTGAGTAGTAATATTTATGCCTTTGTCTATTTTTGGATATAGGTCACCGATAAGGCTATTTGGTTGCCAAGTCATTTTCCTGTGCCGCTAGCCTGTGATGTTTTTTGCATTACACTTTAAAGCGCTGCTGGGAGAGACACCGCACTGCTGGCTAGTGCTGTGATTTCTGCAAACACTGGTTTAGAAACGGAGTGAGCTGCAAAATGCCTCCAAGCATGCCAGCACTACAAAGTGTTTGGTTTCCCTGCCTCTCTGGCTTCCCCATTCCTCCCAGAAATTCTGGTTCACCTCTAATAACAGGAGTGAATGCACTTAACACATGTACCTGAATTTCCAGCTGCTCCCGGAGCATCCTTTCTGTGCAGCAGTCCTGGATGCCAAGAGATTCTAGGGAATACTCCTACCCATTCCCAGGTTTCTTCCTCATCTGCCTCCCTGCAACTAAGCCAAAAAAATAGCTGCCCATTTTCAGGGAAGATAACCCCTGTATCTTTCGAGGAGAGCAGTAAAGATAAAAATGCCATGGCTGCCCCAGTTTCTCCCTGTACTGTCTTACCTCTTACTCAGAACATGCACTGGAGCATCTCTGATGAGCACAGTGCTCTCAGGACAATCTGGAGAGAATAAATGTCAACTCCCTCCTTTTGAAGTGGGCATCCACCTAGCAAGGCTTCCCACCACCTTATCCAGATAAAACTCAGCTGTCACTAATCCCCAGCATCCTGTGATGCTTCATTTCTCTTGCACCCTCCAACAGAACAGCCTCTTTAAGCTCTGTGGAGATGCTCAGCAGCCTTGGAGCCGGCCAGTGGTTCCCAGTCTCCCCAGACAGCTCTGGTTTTTGATGGAAGAGCCTCAGTCACCCAGAGAAAGATGGGGGGTGGCACAGGTGCCCCCCAGCCAGGCCAGACACCAGCTGTAAGGCAGCAACCTCCACGCGTGGGACCAGCTTTCTGCTCTGCATTGTCCAGCACAAGGCGGCACATTGTTTTAGGACACCAGATGCTCATTTTTTAAGACTTATTATCTGATCACCACCCTCATCTACTGGGTTTTGATGTTGAGGTTTTTTTGTTGTTTCGGTTTTTTTTTTTCCTCCTTCATCAGTTCTGGCCATATAATGACTTTGTTTACACAGATTTAAAACCGAGATGGGCCATCCTCAGTTATTCAGGCAATCAAACAATGAAATTAAGTCCCAAGAAAAAAAACCCCAGAGGATTCAGTTCAACTCCTGCAAGCAACCCCTGCACCAGACAGCAACAACGGCGGAGCTCAAATTTCAGGGGTTCAGTAATAAAACAAGAGCACAAACAAGACACTCATGGGCTTGGGACATCTCGTGGCCTTCAAGCTGCAGCAAAGCATGCCCAGGAGGGCAGCTCACCAGCAACAGGGACCATGCTGGCCAGAGCCACCGCTGCCAGCCCCCAGTGAAGCCCTCTGCGGCAGCTTGTACCAAAATCCCCAAAGTTTCAGGCTTCACCTGTTACAGATGACATACTGATGCGAGTGGTAGCGTTTGCTTTCCAAAAACATACTAAAAAAAACCTTCAAAGGCCCATGGGAATACCCCTTGTAAAAGCTGGGTAAGTAGTTGCTGGTTTGGGATTTCTTTTATGGCACACCATAAAAGAAAATAGCATCGGTGAGAGATGCTGCAATATTTTCTGATGCAACAAAGAGCAATTTATTACTTTGTGAAATATAACATTGCCTTTTTATCTGATGGTGTGTTCATTGCATCAACAGTGGATCTTTTTATAGAGCATTTTATGGTGACTGTTGAGCTTATGCTGCTTAGGACAGACACCGTTCCTGCCTTGTTGTTGCCTTTCCAGTTTGGTTTTTTTTTTTTCCTGTTACAGTTTTATCTTCATAAATTCAGAGATATATTTTTAATCTCTGTAGTTAACCTTCCATGTTTTCCATCTCTGTAGCTCTGCACAAAAGCTTCAAGCCATAGCTTGTGTAAAGATTATTCCTCACCTGCATCTTAATTTCTGTGGAATTTGGGATTCCACCTCTAGTAGTTATAGACATCAAGTCCAAACAGTAAATGCAGCTTGAAGCCACCTCATCCAAACAATCGCAAGGGTCTAGATATGTTATAAAAGGCAGAGAAAATAGAAATGATACAAGCAAAAGGAGCGTCAATCATTTCTTCATTTTAGCCTGACTTGGGGGAACTACACACAGTCCAAAATCAAACAAAATCTAGCATTTATTTTCTATTTCAGCATTACTATTCTTTCTTTAAAAGGTACATTTATTTCAGTCACTGACCTTACATACCATAGAAGGGTATACATTCTTTTTTTTTTTTTTAATAGTTGTAAAGCTTTGTATGAATGCCAGCTATGAAGGTTATCCGAAAAGCTCATCTAACTTCACTTGGCCCATGTTTTTCTTTAAGCTGCCTTCCTCCCATCCATTTTGGAAAGCTAGTAGATATGAGTAAGCAAATACTTCTGCTTATGGAAAAGTTACTTTTATGGCTACTTATAACTTACAGTCTCCAATACAGTGAGTCAAGTATTCAAGACCTGGTAGCACAATATAACTGATGTGTTGCACACTGTTCTGGGACGAACATTCCTCATTTTCCCCGCCTATGCTGTCTCCTGAAGTGAAGAACTCACTAAGATGGACTGAATACAGCAGTGGGTTACCTTCTGCATTTAAGAATCGAGTCCTGTTGAAATCTTGTCCTTTCCCTTACACAATCTTTATAAATAAACACAAGTACAGCAGCAAAAGAAGAAAGAATCTCCCAAACCACTCCTAAACCTCAAGGCCTGACATTGAGCCTCCCTGCAGGTGGTTATAGGAAGCATCAATTCAAATCCCCCTACTGGGAGGAGAACTTACGAAGAGCTTCATGAGATAGTTTCAAGAACAGAGAAAAGCTTTTAGTTATTCAAAGCAGATGAATTTCAAATTATTTGCTCAACTGTAGCTGCATACTTTATGCCAGTTTTTCTTACCCACGCAAAATCGGAAAGAGAAAATAAATGCCAGTTGTTATTCATCGTGTGCTTTGCATAGTTTGGGACTTGTTTACTCGTAAATTCAGGGCTGCTTGGTGTGTGTGTTTGCTCTGACAGCCGTGCTGCTTGCTCTTTTTGGCAGCAGAGCTACTAGAAATGTCTTTTTAATTTACCACCAGTGCAATCCTTACCACGGACGTAAAGCGAGACTCATGTAACAACATTTTTAGTGCGTTATTAGCCCCAATGAGCCAAAAGGCTGTTCTTGGCATGAAACAGGGGCAAGTTCACCAAAAGAAGCCCACTTGGAGCTCAGAAGCATGAATAAAGAGAACAGGGGAGAACTGGATGCGTGGGATCAGGGCCCACGTCTGCAGTGGCACAATGTATTTCATTTCAGTAACTGCTGAAAGCAGGGTAACAGGACCAAGGGAATATCAATAGGACAGCTTAATTCACTTTCGAACTCCATGAAAAACCTTAACTTGACTTGCATCCATTCACTTGCTTAATTTTGGAATATTGGGCCAGATCCAGCTGAGGTCTTGGCCCATCATCTCATCCTGCTGGGATATAATAAATAACGAGGATGCAAGTCCTGAGCAAAAACATTTCTCATCATGCTCTGTACATGCAAAAAGCAGAGCTGGGGGCCAAACATATGGAAAGAAGATACATTTATCTTTTTATTTTCCGCCCCCCAAACTCCTGCTTCCTTCTGCTGCTCTTACTATTGGCTCAAACTTTCAGCTTCAGAGGGCTCTGGTATCCTATGAAACCTTTCTGTCAGCTTTTTCCTGATTTCTAGGTATCCTTGATGTTTTCTTCCTACATTTGCTCAGATTTGCTTCAAACATTGTCATGGGTGGGAGGAAGGGACGCACAAAACAAAACTCAAGAAAGAAGAGCCCATATTGTGAGAAATGCTGGCTTTCAAAGAACTACATGGCTTAAAATAAGTGGAAAGATCCTGAGCAGAATGTGATCCCAGTGCAAGAAACTAGATCATTTCACACCGATAACCTGCGACTTTGCAAGTTCTAAGTATAAGTCAGGCCATTAAACAGAGCCATAAAGTCGTTACATGTGAAAGCTTGCCATGAGTAACACAGCATTACAGAGTATAGTATTAAAAAAAACAAACAAGTTTTCCAGACCAAAAAAGGAATAGCACAGAAAGTGGCATGTAGTAGATGGTTGGCTGTAAAGCTCTCAGAAGTGGTTGTATAAAGGAAATAGGAATCCAAAGAGAGTCAAATAGAAAATGCTCTTCCTTTGTGGAGGAGACACGGCCAGCTAGTCACATACATTTTAATACCGAATACTTCAGTCAGCTCCAAAAAACTATCCTCACTATGAAATAACAAGCTAGATGTGTCTGTGGAAAGCAGCATGGCAAATTTAGCATGTTAGAAATATGCTTAGGAATTTTGTAACACAAACCTGCTGGCAGGGCCTTAAAAATGTCAGCCGCTTTGTTTAAAAAAAAAAAAAGTGTAAAGTCTCCTTGGTGACTTGCACCACTGGGCCTGACAACAAAGCATTGTGAGTCTTCATGAGATGCCTCAGAAGTGTTTCCATATCATGCAGCTACCTAACCTCCTGTAATTTTAGGGCATTTACCATTACTAAATTCCTTTATGGGATTTTGATTGTCTCTACAGCCTATCACAATATTAATGCCTTCCAAACCAAAATAATTTCATTTCCATTTCCCTCAAGGCCCTCGCATCCTTTCTAGAGGAAACATCTTTTTCTGTTTTGGCTCATCTATAGATATTTATTTATTATTTTAGGGCAGAGGTTTCACTGGAGGCATTGGAGATGGAAAGGACTTAGTTAGTCATGTAGGACTGACTTAGTCACAGGCATGGTCTTGCAGCCCAGCCCATTAGCAAGTGACCTTAGCTCTTGATCTATTTCCCCATGTTGCTGTCTCCTGGCACTCATAGTAGGGAAACTCCTCCAAGATTTACAACGGGGTCTCGTTTCTCATCTTTTTCCTTCTGTCCTTTGACACTGACCATTTGTCCCTTCCTCTCTTCTGCACGGTTTCATCTTTGAAAAATGTTATTTTACATATTCAACCTCACTTCTGCTTTCCCTGATAGGTGTGTTAAAAGTGTAACACTTTCCCTCTATGGAGAGATCGCTGTTTGGGAATACTGAAGAGTAAACACTGTTATGGTTTTCATGTAGCCAGTTGGGATCCTGTTATGCAATGAAGTTACTTATGTCGTACAAGGAGTAGGGAAGACTGAGGCCTTCAGTATTATACATAAGAAGTTTCTCCTTACATAAATAAGTAAATTCAGAGGGAAACATTCCAAGATCTCAATGCTTTTCTTGGTTATTTCTTTTTAAGGAATACCAAATGCCATCAAGTCCTTAAAATATGGTATTAAAGTCTTACAAGGGTACAATGGTCTGGAATTTGTGCTGTGGAGAGAAACTCATTAACAGACAGTTTTCAAATTATTGCTGACTGGGGTGTTTTATCCAAAACGTGGGCTACAACTTGACCTGAGCTTGGCCCTGCATGAGTCATTGGGATAGCCCTGACACACCAGAGCTAAAAAGCAGTATATCATACCAGTGAGCAGCAATGTCAAAATCTACCTCCACACGGGTGATGTTTAAAGACTTAAGAAGTTTTTAAGATAACTACTCACTTTGAACAGCACTTGAGCCTTTCGGTCCGTCTGTTTTGCCTCTTGGTTGCATATTTTGGCAAGTCTCAAAGCCCGTAGTGATAGATCTGAGAATGAAAGTCCAAAATTAATCTGTTCAGAATTGAGAGCACAGTGAACAGTAAAGCTGTTGTCCCGTCAAGCAAACTGTTTGCCTTTCGGCTGTTGTTCTAGAAAAAAGGCCATAGCTTTTTAAAGTGCAATTTGATTTTATCATGGCAGGCTTTAAAATGTATTTCAGGCACTAAGTAAATGCTCTATGCTAATAGCTTAACTGATTAGCTAACTTTCTCTTCAATGCTCTCCTCTTTTAATTAATTCCTAGTTTGTAGCACATTTGTCAATACAAACCTCCTTAATCCTTGAGCGGAAACTCAAAACAGTATCTAAAGATATCAGTCCTTGCCTTTCACTTTGTTAGTGACCCTGCATAGGATATAACTGGGATTTCAGACTGAAGTGAGGGTAAGATAACAGTTTTACTTTCATGTTTATTAATTAATCCTTTTCCATTAAGTTTTCAAGTACAGTATGTGTTCAATTTGTTCTTCCTTTTGCACGTATGTTTTAAAAATCCCTGCTATGTTTTCCTTCCAAATGACATAATTACTTCAGGATGTCTTTACTTCTCTCTTGTCATTTTTGCTGGAAACAGTGCAAATATACTTAAACAGGCTCCTTGGCAGCCACATATATACATCATACTGACCCAATTTATAGCATCTGCCTCGTGACCGCATGTACCACCACTTGCCAAACGTTCTGTAACTGCAAAATAAGAAGAAAATAATAGTGAAGTGTTCCTACCCTTTCATGCTCTCTATTCTGTATCCCACATGTCCCACAGAGCCTACATAATGAAATGTTTTGTTTGATAGGTTGTTGAGTCAGCACGGAAAACAGAGTCAGACCCATGCTGGAAGTATTCATTGAGCAATGCTCATGGCTCCCCAGGCCAAGGTTCCTGCATCAGCTGTTAAACATACACTGCTCTATCTGTTATTAAAGAAAGCTGTTGAAGAGCAGCGACTAACTAGTAGAGTTTAATGGCAGACCAGAATATGAAAAACAGAAGAGCAATAGAAAAACAAATGCAGAAAGTGGTACCTAAATTCCTCGAATTGTGTTTAACTTTGAGATATGTATACATCGCTTTCCTCTGATTTTTACCATGCTGCAATTAACACTAGGGTTTGGGTTTGTTTACTTCTAAAACGGAATTTGTGAACAGCAAGGGTCCAATTCAAGTTGGTATACTCAAATTACTACATAGATGGCTCTTAGGCAGCCTTCTTCTAAAGCCTTTGCTTTTTGAAGCATTAAAATAATAAATGGGTGAATTTACTGAACTGTAAAATTACCCGTTTCTCTTCCTTTTTTTTTCTACAACTGAACTGTAAAATTACCCTTTTCTCTTCTATTTTTTTCCCCTCCAAGTTTGGAAGATTAATGTCAAATGAACTAGTATGTTTCTTTCTGACAGCTGTAGATGGAATACTTCCTTCTCTCCCTACTCTGTTCCTCTTATACCTTCCCAAAGAGAGGTTAACAAGATTTTTATTCTGAGATGTGCAGACCAGAATTGAAGAATTACACTCTATTGGTTTCTGAAAGCTGACTCCTTCATCTTCTCAGCTGTTAGATTAATTTTCTGCCTTTTTTTTTTTCGACTATCACTTCCTCCTCAATGAGTTTCTGTATTTTTTCCAGTACAAAATGTGTTAGCCAGCTTCTCAAGATTTTCCTCATTTCCCTAGACATTCTGCAGCATGGCTATTTTTGTAGGGCATGTTAAAAATACTGTTCTATATGGGCCTCAAATAGGAATGATCTAGTTGAAGCCTCAAATTAATTCTTTGGAGGATATCACTTGTCCTTATTTTGAGTGATACTCTTATTGCATAATTAATGAGAACCAGCTATCTGGAAGAAACAGTGAGCTGTAAAAAACTGCAAAAGATAGGAAAAATTCAACAGCAGAAAAAGTATTTTCAAATAGGCAAGCTGTGGAGTAGGGAAGCCTAATGATACCTCACCTTTCTTATTCAATATAAACTATTTTTTTTAGAGACAGATGTTCCGGGCTCCTCAGTTCAAGAGGGACAGAGATCTACTGGAGAGAGTCCAGCGGAAGCTACGAGGATGAGGAGGGGACTGGAAAACCTGCCTGATGAGGAAAGGTTGAGAGACCTGGGACTGGTTAGTCTGGAGAAGAGAAGACCGAGAGGGGATCTAATGAATGTGTATCAATAGATGAGGGCTGGGTGTCAAGAAGAAAGGGGCAACCTCTTTTCACTTG
>JAVSBS010005981.1:0-15203 GCA_033124195.1 Coracias cyanogaster
CAGCATTTACTAGATATTTAACCCACACCAAGCGACTGGCTCATCAACATCTCATTTTAATTTCTGTGACAGGCCATATTAGTATATTTACCCTAGTCATTTGATCATGATGTCTGACAGCAGATCTTTGCTGAGAAACAGCGGGCTGAAATCAATCACGGGAAGGACGAAGGTGTTGCTCAGAAGGACAGAGCACTGCTCCCACCCCCACGGCCCCCTCTCCCACACGCTCTGGGCGTTTCGAGAGCCGTGGGCTCCTTTTAATTCTTCCCTACAACTAAAAAAATCCATTCTGGTCTGTCTGTTTGTCTGGCTGATGGAGACCGAGCCCAACCCACAGACAGTGTTACCACCTCGCTCCTTGACCTATGTCCTTCTGTCCTCAGCCTTGAACTTCATATAGCTGAGAATAAAAAACACTGACCCGGGAGAAAAAAAAAAAAAGTCTTGGTTACAAACACACCAGCCTATCTACAGAGCAAACAGCCGACTCAGCAACCGCAGCAGCTTACCCTGCTGCTCCTGCCCCCGGCGCTGCCGGTAACCCGGCCGCGGCTGTGTGGTGTTGAAGGCGGGAGCGCGCTCTCCGCCCCGGAGAGCCCCAGCGAGGCGGTGCCCGAGCCCGGCGGAGAAGCGGAGCCCGCCGCCGCCGCTCCCGGCCAGGCCCCGGCGCTGGGGGAGCCCGGGCCCGGCGGCCTGGAGGCCGGGGGGCCCAGCGGCGGGGCGGCGGAGGAGCCCGACGAGGAGACGGCTCCCGCCAGGCCCTCGCAGAACATCGCGGTGCAGGTGGGTGAGCGGCGGCGAGCGGGAGGCCCGGCCCCGGTGTGCGGGAAGCGCGGCCCCGGGAGGAGGCTGCTGGGTCCACGGCGGTCGTGGGGGGGGTCGGGTGGGAAAGGACCTTAAGGATCGTCTCGTTCCATCCTCCTGCCACCAGCAGGGACACCTCCCTGCACACCGGCGTGCTCCAAGCCCCGTCCGGCCTGGGATGGGCAGGGCTGAGGCTGGACGGCAACGTGTGTCCGTGTCCCCTGCCCTGTAGCAGCCACCCTAGGCGCGGACCCGTGCTTCGGCCCATCTTTAAACGAAAGGACGGGAGGAGGGTTGGTTACGGGTGGCCGCGCTGACTGGGGCGGGTGATGCTGCCACTGCCAGCGTTCCTCCAGAGCTGGCTGGTGACCTGGGTCTTGCTGGTCTCCGTGAAGCTTCAGGGGTTGGGGCTCTAACAGCAATCGCCTCCCTTCGCAGACCGACTTCAAGACAGCTGATAGAGATGTGAACACGGATCAGGATATCGAGAAGAACTTGGTGAGTATCGAAGCCCTGTGGATGGGTCCAGGCTCTGCCCCTCGTGCTCCCATGATGCTGTTCCCTGGCAAAGGGGCTGGAGTGGTGCTCTTCCCAAAGGAACTTCTTTCTCATTTAAATACCAGCCATGGAGATGTTAGGTGGCTCTCGTGTAAGGAGGAAACGCGGTGCTGGCTGCACCACAGCCACTACCTCCCTTCGTCTTTTTCCACCTGGAGAGCCTGAGCTTTCAAAGTGGAAGCTGTTAGAGCCCATCGTCAAGCACAGTTTTATACGCTGCTGAACTTCCCTGCCCTCGCTCTCTTTGGCCTGAGGGAAGGGGAGGGTTCTCCCTTAACATCTGCTCTCTGCTGCAGGACAAAATGATGTCTGAGAGGGCTTTGTTGAAGGAGCGTTACCAGGAAGTGTTGGACAAACAGAGGCAAGTGGAGAACCAGCTGCAGGTACAGCTTAAGCAGCTCCAGCAGCGGAGGGAAGAGGAGATGAAGAACCACCAGGTAACTGACAAAGTTCTCTCTGACCTGCCCCTTAGCACCACTGCTCACACGAGTGAGGTGGGAGCTTTGGCCTTGTGTGGAGCCAAGCAGGCCGTGAGCAGCAGCAGTGACGCCGCGTGGCACTTTCCCTTGTGTACGACAGTGTTTTGCAGTGCTAAGGACTGGCCCCTACCCAGACTGGGTTCCAAAAGAAACCGTCAGTGGCCCATCTAAAGCTGAGCAGAGCTCACTGCTCCCTAAAGTCCTTCTGGAGAGGCAGGTTTCGCCTCTGGCTGTCTCCTGCCCTTCCTCACAGCAACCGCTGTGTAGCTTGTCCGGGTTGACTGAAAGGCAAGGCTTTGGTGGCTTGTGGAATCTCGTAATCTCTCTTCAGTTCATCTAAAATAATGAAGGGTTTAAAGGCCAAACTGTTGCTTGTGAATTTTGCTCTCATTGTGTGGTGCTCGTTTTGCTCTAGGAGATCCTGAAAGCAATTCAGGATGTTACGATCAAACGAGAAGAGACAAAGAAGAAGATGGAGAAAGAAAAGAAGGAATTCCTGCAGAAAGAGCAGGACCTGAAGGCAGAAATTGAGAAGCTCTGTGAGAAAGGCCGAAGGTATTCGTATGGAAAATAAAGTGTTTATTGGGGAGTGGAGGGGAAGAAGGTGCTGCTTAACCCTGAGGTGTCCCTGATGAAGCAAAAGCAGATTGCTTCCAACGTTTTGGAAGCATTTTGTGAGTGCTTCAGGCCAGATGTGTGGTTTGCTGTGGCTGTGCTGTGCACAGAACATCTGTGCACGTTTTTGGGCGCAGCTGCTGCAGGAACAGCCCCAGGTGCTCAGCCCCGGTTCCCCCTGAGCGAACGGTGGCAACGTGTCTGTTGCCGGAGTGGCTGAGCTCCCTGCGGCACCTTCTGGTTCCATGCCCCAGCCTTTGTATCACGTTGTGATACAGCAGAATCTTTGTTCTGGGGGATGCTGCCGGTTGCTTCCCAGTGTCCGTGGAGCGTGCTGTGCTGCCGGGCTGTGCCAGCGCTCTGGGCTGGGTGATGCCACCTCCGTGGCGCTGACTCCAGCTGCCCTCCTTCTCTTGGGCAGGTTGCTAAAGGAGCAGGAGGAGAAGGAAAACAAGATCGCCTCTCTGATTGCAGAGCAGTCCGATGAAAAGTAAGGCTCGTATCTGTTACCGGCTTAATGCTGTTGAATATTCTTTTCCTTCCAATTGGAGTGGGTCTGATGCTTCTGGGGGGTAGGCTGGAGAGAGCGGTCCTACAGCACTGCCCAGCGATGCACTTTTAGGGGCTTATCTCGTATTCCAGCGGGCTGGTGACCCTGGTGTCTGGATTAAATCCTCTTTGATCCCAGTCACAAGCGGGTTCCTGGAGACTTGTGAGATAAAGATCCCATAAGATTAGAGTTTGTGCTCAGCAGACTGACTGGGCTTGTAACTGCTACCTCTGGTTGAGTTTCAGCTTCCCAGAATTAGGGCAGGCCTCTTTCTCTGTCCGCTCCCCACAACTGCCCAGCTACTCCACACTCCAGCACGCTCGGGTGTTTTACAGGTGGGCAGAGAAGCTTCGGGTCCAGGCTCAGATGCTCCCATAGTGCTGGTGGAAAGGGCCAGCTTTAAACTTCTCCAGGGTCAGAAGAGCCTGGTGCTGTGTGCTGCCTCCGGCTGCTTCCTGGTTCGGACGCGTGTGTTCTTCCTTGGAGCTGGGCCGAGCTCTGCCGAGGGGAATTCCCCTCCTTCTGCCTGGCGTTTGCACACCAGTTGTTTACGTGCTCTGGCCTGGCTTGCTCTGGGGACGGTGGTGACTCAGGCAACCTTGGGAGCTGTGGCTGCTGTCAGGGCCTGGAAACTGTGGATCTTTGTGGTTCCAGCCCATCTTGAGCTACCAGGATCGATTGGTTCATGGGGGGGATTTCTCCACTCCTGTTCCGTGCCATTCCAATGCTGAGGAGCCGACTGGCTCTGTTTCTGTCTGCAGGCAGCTATGGGAGATGGAGCTGGATAAGCTGAAAAACCAGCACAACGAAATCAACAGGAACATTCTGGAGGAGACAGAACGGGCCTGGAAAGCAGAGGTTAGCAGGTGACCCCTTACCTGCAAAGCAGGTGTCAAAGAGGGTCTTCTTGAGCTTCCAGGTCATGATGAATGGTTATGGGAAATTAGGAGCAGTTTGGGGCTAAGTCCCTCTGTGGGGCACAAAAAGGGATAAACCAGTGTCAGTGCAGGCGGCGTTAGTCGGGACTGGTGCCCTGGTGCGCTCAGTGTTGCGGGTGGTGAAGAGAGGAGAGTCTGGCAGCAAGGAACAAGGGTGTACAAAAACCACCCTTTGTGTGGGGCCTTTCTCTGCCAGATCCTGTCCCTGGAGAGCCGAAAGGAGCTGCTGGTGTTGAAACTAGAAGAAGCAGAAAAAGAAGCGGAGCTGCACCTCACCTACCTCAAGTAAGCCCGTGCAGCCTCAGAAGTGGCAGGTGACTCCCGTGTCCTTGTGGGGCCATCTCTGCTTCCTCTGGAGGTTTGCCTGAAGTGGTTCAAGGCTTCTTATTAAAATAATGGGATTCAGGAGTCGCAACACAAGGGATTGTGGGGCTCAGCTTATTCCCTGTCCCTCTTCATGCGCTGAATGTGTGCTGTGCTCTAGACCGAGGGCTGTTGGCATGGACCGTGGCACCCATGTCTCTGTCCACCAGCACGGTCCACGCTCCGGAAGCACCACAGGCTCTGCTTCCACAGGTTCCTTGCCGGGAGGAGGGCAGCCCGAGGCGGGAGGGCAGGGCGGGAGAGGTGCTTACTGCTCCTGCTCTGCTGCCAGCGAGAGCACGATTGCAAGAGGGACAGTTCAGTTGTGCTTGCAGGTCTGCACCGCCCACGCTGGAGACCATGAGGCCAAAGCAGGAGTGGGAGATGAGGCTGAACAGGATACGAATGACCAAGGAAAGCGTCCGAGTAAGTTCCTGTTGAACGGCTCCTGGCCCGACAGCGAGCCGTGCTTTGTGCTGATGCCGCTTTGCGTCCCTGGTGTGAGCCTGGCGTGAGCCCTCGTTGGCAGAGGAGAGCCAGAAGCAGCTGTGTGACCCAGAGCCATTGCTCTGCCTTTGTGGGGATCTTCCACCTGCTTTGCCGGGCTCACACATGCGCATGAGCCACGTGGACTAGAAAGCAGCACGCTGGGTTAATCACCCAGGTCCTTTTTCATTGTCTTGACTCCCACGGAACCAAACTTTGTCCACTTTGGTGCCTGCAGCCATTCCAGGGCTTGTGAGCGCTCTGCCCGGGCAGGGGAATCGGCCCAAAACTTCCTCAGGCAGAGGTTGTGATGAAAGTGTCCGTTTTCTTCCCTCTCTGCTAGGATCAGTTCAACGACCACATTCAGATGGTGAGAAACGGAACGAAGCTGAGCAGCCTCCCGCAGATCCCAACCCCGACGCTGCCTCCCCCGCCCTCAGAAGTGAGTGCCTCTCCGGCCTGGCAGACCGAGCTTTCGTGCTCTGTGGGGCTGCCTTTCTCGGAGGCTCTGCTTGTCCCCCCTCTGCCATCCCTGGAGGGCTGCGGAGGGGTCTCTTGCTGCG
This sequence comes from Coracias cyanogaster, assembly GCA_033124195.1. Lineage (NCBI taxonomy): Eukaryota > Metazoa > Chordata > Aves > Coraciiformes > Coraciidae > Coracias > Coracias cyanogaster. The sequence continues at coordinate 5,360 of JAVSBS010005981.1, forward strand.
AGGAGTCTGGGGATGAAGGCACTCGGCTCTGCTCTCAAGTGGGCTTATTCTAACCAGCCTTTCCTTGCCCCCCTGTTTTTCTTTCTCAGACAGATTTCATGCTGACGGCATTCCAGCCCAACCCACCCCTTACGCCCAGGCTCCCGTTCCCCATCGGACCAGTTCCCGTTCCCATGGTCATGCCGAGTGCCGACCCTCGGGCGCTCTCCTTTCCGCTCCTGAACCCCGCGATCTCCAGGCCCAACCAGCCTTCCCCGCCGCTGCCCGCTTCCCAGGGGAGAAACAGCCCCGTGGTGGCATCGCTTATGGGCACGCACAGCGCCCACATGACTCCCGCTGCCTCCATCCCTCCTCCGCCAGGCCTGGGAGGAGCCAACGTCACTCCCGAGTTTCAGAGGCTGCAGCCGGCCGATAAGCTGGAAAAGCTGCTGGAGAAGTTGTTGACTCGGTTTCCACAGTGCAACAAGTAAGTGTCTGGTGCTGCGGCCGTGAGCCGGGGGAAGTGGAGCTCTGCTTGGTGCTCGCGGGGTCGGGGGGAAGTCCAAAGGTGAGGAGCGAAGGCTGGGCGCTCTGGCAGGTTTGCCGTAGCACCAGGAACGAGAAACGTTTGGAGCTTTGTCTCAAGGCCAGCAGCGATTCCTGCGCGCAGCCGGGAGTGCCCTGGTCCAGCAGTGCCTCACGCGGGTCCTGCAGCCTCCGCGCTGCTGCATCCTGGGCTGTCCAGCGGGCGCAGTCTCCTGCTCCGGCTGGTGTTTCCCCAGCGTTTTGGGGAGGGAAGCTCGTTCCATGCGCGATTCACTATCCGGAGGGTGGACAGTGCAGTGGAGCGGTGTCGCGGGGCCTTTGGCGGAGGGTCCCCATCCATGGGGGCCGCTGGGCTCGCTGGCGAAGGCTGGGAGCTCTTAGCAGGCTGCTGTCCATGCAGGGCCCAGCTCACCAACATCCTGCAGCAGATCAAGACTGCTCGGAGGACCATGGCAGGGCTGACCATGGAAGAGCTGAACCAGCTGGTGGCAGCCAAGCTGGCAGAGCAGCAGGAGCGGGCAGTGGCCGGGGCTCAGGTGGGAGCACGGCGAGGGGCTGGTGGGCGGGGGAGCCTGTGCTGCAGGGAGAAGCTGCCGCCGGGACCGATGTGGCCTGGGGTAGCGTGTCCCTTCTTCCCGGGTGTCTGATGTGCCTCGTTTGCCTCGTCACAGCCTCTCGGCCGAATCAGGGCCCCCATGTTCTCTGCTCCGCTGCCTCAGATCAGGTCGCCCATGTTCCTGCCCCCGGCGCAGGTGGCTTACCCTGGAACAGCGTCACACGTAAGCACTTCATCGTCCCCAGGGACAGCAGAGGGAGGGTGGCCCAGTGGACGAGCCCGTGGGCCTGGGACCTCTCCTCAGGCAGCTGCTGGGGCTGGGGAGGTAGCGGGGCAGGGCTAGGGACACGGATCCTTTGTGCTTCCCCTTGGGGACAAGGGGAATAGCTGCAGGAGGGCGATCAGAGGCTCTGACATCACGTGATGGCCACGGGGAGAGGCAGGAATCGGGCCAGCTGTGGCCCCTGGCTGCAGCTGGTGGCTCGAGGAGCAGGACCATGGAATACGGGTGTCTCTGATTCTCTCTGACTCCCCTGCCTGTCTCCTTTCCGTTCCCTCGCTGCTCATCCCAGACCCCGGCTGCCTGTAAGTTGTGTCTCATGTGCCAGAAGCTCGTGCAGCCCGGTGACCTTCACCCCATGGCCTGCTCGCACGTGCTGCACAAGGAGGTGAGTGTGTGCGATTTTTTCCACTGCTGTCGGGTGCTCATGATGGTTCCCATTCCCTCCCGGGACCCTAGACACGTGTGGTGGGTCCCTGTTCTCCCAAGATCTGGGAATGGAAACCCAGAGCTGATGGTCCTGCTGAGTCCCCTGGGCTCCCTCTGCATGGCAGCCTTCTGCGGGAGGCCCTTGCCAGCGCCGGGCAGGGGAAGGCAGGCCACGCTGCGGCCGCGGTGCTGCCCGCTCCTCACCGCCTCCCTCTCTTCCAGTGCATCAAATTCTGGGCACAAACCAACACAAATGACACTTGCCCCTTTTGCCCGAGTCTCAAATGACGGCTCCTCGAACAAAGCGGTCCCACGGGAGGCGTTGCTGTGAATAGACAGGATCGGTTCTGAGATTTCTACAGCTCTATATTTATACGACCATGTATACACATGTACATTTTTATTATATAGGTAATGTGTGTATAGAAAGTCTGTATACATACGAATTCATAAATAAAGTGTGTATATTATGCAGTGATCTGGTGCTGCTCCTCGTTTCTTTTCTCTGCAGCCTCGCTGGCTTCCTTTAAACGCGCGTTGCAGCATAACCCCCGTGCCAGGACGCTGGCGCCTGCTCTAACCGCCTCTTCCCAGCAGCTCCCCGCTTGCTGCAGCCCCTTCCCCTCGCCGCCCCGCGCCCGGGAGTTCCCCTCTTAGCAATGACCAGGCTGCAGATGAAAAGCGGGGGTTTTTGTGGTCTTTTTTTTAATGTAATAATTTACTGTGTTAACATTCATTGTTCTTACACAGACGATAGGTTACAGAGTACTGGAGTCTACAGCGACGGCCTGGCCCCGGCCCCATCCCCTCCGCCGGGCCAAGCTCCCCACGCGCCGCTTCCCGGTGTTCCCGGTGTTCCCTGCCGTAACTGGGCCTGGGGAGGGAGCGCTCCGGATTCGGGACAACTGGCCTCTGGCAGTTCCCATTTCCCATCTTGTACTTTCTCCTGAAGCGCGGGCCGAGGCACCAGCCCTTTCTCCACGGATTCCGAGGGGGCGTTACCAGGTGCTCGGCCCCACTCACAATCTCACACTGGCTGTATAATTTCCCCCCTCCTCTTCCTCGCAGCCTGCAGCACAAACCCAGCGCTGCTGGAGGCACCCGACGCCTCGGGGCTGGTGGGCGCAAGCGCTGCCTTGGCCGCAGCCGGAATCTTCCTTCGCGCGCTCGGCAGCGTGTTTTAAGGCAGTGGTCCACAGCAGAAGCTCGGGGCGGGGGGAAGGCGGGGGTCCTGGGCTGGCGCGAGGGTGCGGAGGGAGGTTCTGTGCCCCCTGCGGTTCCGTAACGCTCCCATCCTCGCCGCTGTGGAACCGCAGGGCGCTGGTGGGTTTGGAGCTGGCGGCGAAGCGGGGGCAGCTCGGGGGGTGCTGCTGTGGCGGTGCCTGGTGCCAGGGCTGCCCCGCTGCTCCCACCCCATCCGTGCTTCCTCCTCCTCGCCGCTTTCCCGAAGAAACGCTGACCTGCCGGGTTCAGTGAACAAGCTCCGCGCTCCAGCTCCTGTTCCCTGTGAGCGGGGACCTGCTTGGCCCCGGCTCTTGCTCACGGAGGAACGCTGCCTTGAATGGGTGAATTTCGGGTGTAAAACAGCGCTTCCCTGTCCAGGTTGGCAGCAGAGAAGCAAGGAAATGCAGCGGGATCAGCAGGTGGAGAGAAGGGGAGGGTTGGCCTTAAAATGCTGCCTTTGCTGTAGGAACACGAGGAGGAGAGAAGTGCCTCCTGTGCCCGATGAGGAGCGGTCGGTGTCCCACACCTCCGCACCGGCACCTCCTCTGCCACCGAGGAGCCAGTTGCCGCCAGCCAGCCCTGGCCCTGGGCGCTGGCCGAGCACCCAACGGAGGGCTAAAAATATTTAGAAAAAAAAACCCCAAAACAAAACAGGAGCAAACCCCCTAATGTTGGGTTTGGAACAGTGGCTTTCAGCGCTAGAATTAAAAATAGAGATATATGTATATATTGTACAGGTGAGAAGCGACTGGTACCCGCGGCGGGTCGGGGGGGACCTGCTATGTACACGCTCTGCTCCTGCACAGCAGCTGCGCTACCGGTGACTGCGCTACGGAAAACAAAACGGAAATAAATACAACCGTGTGTTTAAAAAACAAGAAACGCCGCGGTCCCCGCAGCCCCCCACGCTGCCGGGGTGTCCCACGCTTGGGAGCCAGCGGTGAGGCCAGCAGAGGAGCTGTGCCCCAGTGGGGAGGAGGGCAGGGGCTGCGGGGGGGGCCCGGCCGGGGCTCCCCTATGGCTTTACAACGGGCGGTGGGTGGGCTGGGGAGCGGCCGGGCTCGGGAACTTCGCTCCCTCCTGGCCTGCTGAGGCTGGAAGGGAGGCGAGGCGGTTTCCCATCCCGGGGTGGAGGGGTCCAGGGTGGGCACGGGGAGCCCGGGGGCTGGCAGCGGTGGAAGGACAGTTTGGGAAAAGCCATGGGATGGGGAGGTGAGGGAGCAGCAGGATGGGAGGGAAGCCCCTGCCTCCGGCTGCTCCAGTCCCAGCAGCCCCAGGCTGGCTCCGTGTGGGTCTCTGAGCAGCCCGGGGATGGGGACGGGAGGCTGCGGGCACGGGGGTGCTGGAGCTCTGCGCAGGGCACGGAGCCCCCAGGGGAAGGCACGGCCGTGGTGCTCCCTACACAGCGAGCTGGGGCCGGTGGCTTCCCGGCAGGGCGGCCGGGAAGGGAGCTGTGCAGGGATGGAGAGCAAAAGGGGACAGGCAGGGGACGGCTCCTCAGCAAGACTCCACCACCAAGCCTGGTGGGGCTGGGCAGGGGAGCCCGGGACGTGGGGCTTGCTGCGCTCTCGCCCCCCAACCCAGCTGCCACGCTCTTTCCATAGGTGCCGGGCGAAGGCAGCCCAGCCCCGGGGCTCCCACGGCTGCTCCTGGCACCGAGTCCCCCGGGGTCCAGAGGGCCTGGGCTGAGAGTCCGAGCTCCCCCGGCCGCTGCCCTGCCTCCACGCTCCAGCCCCCAGAGAAAGGACGTCCCTGTCCCTGTCCCAGCGCCTCGCCTGCGGCCCCCGGGGCTGCCCCCGCGCTGCGCCATCACTTCAGCAAGGATATGTCATCGGCGAAGTCGTCGTGGTCCCGCCGCAGGCAGTGGAAGCAGCGCCACTGGAACACCATGAGGCAGAGGGGCAGCATGAAGAGCGCGCAGATGGCTGCCATCACGTAGGCGATGGTCATCAGGGTGGACTCGTCGGTCTGCGGGATGTTGTAGCCGCAGTCCTCCATGTTGGAGTGCAGGTAGGGCCCCTCCACCGCGGCCGTCCGGAACTCGTCATGCACTGCGGGTGGGAGAAGACAGGGCTCTGGCCACCGCGCTGCCACCGCCGCGTCCCCTCTGCCTCACCCTGGCCCCCAGCCCGGCCCTCACCGTGGCAGGCGCTGACGGCGAAGCCAATGCGCTTGCGGGCGCGGTCGAAGACCACGTAGAAGCCCTCCATGATGACAGCGCCCATGACGGTGCCCGTGGAGGACTGGGAGATGGCGAACTTGTAGCAGTCGTCCTGAGAGGTGGCCACATCCTCCACCGGGCGCAGGTATTGCTGCCAGAAGACGGGGGCCATCAGGAAAGGGGACGGGGCAGAGCTCTGGGGGCAGGCAGCTGTGCCCCCCCAGCGCGGTCCTGCCCGCAGACCCCAGCCCAGCCCCAGCCCGCTCTCCAGCTGGGCAGCACTCACCTGGGGCAGGATGGTGATGCGGAAGGACTGGTTGGTGGCCTCCCCCATCAAGTAGAGGGACAGGACGGGGAAGATGTGCCAGGGGGTGGTGCCGACCTGCCAGCAAACCAGCTGCTCCCCCAGCCAGAAGCCATCCGGGAACTTCTCGGTCTGCCAGAGGGGAAGGGAAGGTGAGCGGGGCCGCGCCGGGCGGGCAGCGGGGACGCTCGGCTGGTGATGGGCAGCCCCACGCTGGCCCTGGGGACGTGCCCAGCGGGGAAGGGACAGGTTTCACTGACCGAAGAAGCTGTTTTGATGGATTTCACCGCAGCCTCAAACACTTTCTTTGGCAGCCTGAGGTTGGTGGTCCCGCTGTCCACGATACTCTTGTCGTAGTTGTACTGGGGGCAGAAAGGGGGGAGTGACCCAGCTGCAAGACCCCAGCCCCGCTGCCCCTCGGACGGCAAGTGGATGCCTCTGGCGACAGCGTAGGGCGGGCTCCCCCCTGCCCCCTCACCTCTTTGCAGTCCATGTTGAGGTCCTGCCCGTTGACCTCCAGCTTGACGATGATGACCTCGTAGTACCACTCCTTCCGGATGGGCGTGTACCAGATGTCACCCACGTACAGCGAGCGGTCGATGCCGCCGATGATCTGCAGCGGGGACAGAAAGGCGCTGCCAGCTCCGGCTGAGCACGTCCCCGCGGGCAGCCCCCCGGCCCCCGCTGCCGGTGAGCACTCACCATGCTGCCCCCCACCGATGCCAGCGCCTCCGTCTCGTTGGGCGAGAAGCCGGCCCCGCACAGCTGGAGGGAGAAGATGTTGGGCACCCGCGTCTGCTTCACCAGTGAGTCAAAGAAGGGCTCCAGGCTGTCGTCGGGCTGGTGTGAGGACAAAGCAGAAGAGCAGGGACGTGTCAACGCGATCCTTTCTCCAAGGGGCTCTCCATGCCCAGGGAAGCCCCCTCGCTAGGACGGCTGTGCCCCCAGGGATGCTGGCTCCGCGCGCTGTCGGAGCAGGGCTCAAGGTCACCAGCACAGCTGCAAGCTGGCCCCAGGGGACCAAGCAGAGCCAGGGAACGAGGCAACCGAACCCTTTTTGTGGTGCCCACGGCTGCTGGCAGGGCCAGGCAGAGCTGGGGCCTGGAGGGCTGCGAGCCAGGACTCACCCGGGCGATCTCGGCGTACGCCAGCCCCAGGATCCCTTCCCAGTTGGAGCCGTTAATGAAGAATTTGTCCGACTCCGTGATGGCAGCGATGTTGGCTCTGACGGTGACGTTAGGGCCGTGGGGGATGGTGACGAGGTCGGTGCCCAGCTCCCCTTCCCACTTGCCCTGGGTGTAGGGCACGTACACACCCTTCCGCAGGTCGCGGTAGGTGCTGGACCTGCAACGGCAGCCAAGAGCCAGGGTAAGAGCGGCGTGGAGGAGGAACGGGTGGCCGCACTGGGTGACGGTGGGAGCCTGGGCCAAGGCTGTCACAGGGTGTGCAGGGGACAAGCGCAGCTCTTTGCTGTGCACAACAGCCAGCAGCCCAGACACTGTCCTAAACGCTGTGGGAGGGTGGACAGGTGGCTGAGGGGTCCCTCCTTGTCCAGGAACGCAGAACCAGCCAGCCCAGAGGCCGTGGTACCTGGCAGGGACCCCCAGCAAGAAGGGAGAGCATGACTCCAGGGGGATGGGGCTGTCACGGGCACAGGGAGCGGTGGCTGCGCTCTCTGTGTGCCCCCAGCATACTCACAGCTGCCTCTGGTAGTATCTCCGGAGGAAGGGGTGAGGCGCAGCTCCCACAGCAAAGTTACTGCTCCCCGTGTCCACCAGGATATTCAGCTGGAGAAGGAAGGAAGACGAGGATGCTCAGGACTGCATCAGGACCTTGCTATAGCATCTGGCACCGCAGCCGCGGGACGCTTTCCCATCCCCAGGAGGGATGCAGAAGGGTGCAGAGCCCCGAGCTGAGCAGGGCCCCTCCTTGGCCATACCCAGGGACACCTGGGTGACGCTGTGAGAGAGGACGTGGTGGTGGAGCAGGAGTCAGTGACACCAGGCTGTTGCACAAAAAGCAAACGTTGCCCAGCACCCTGCAAACAGAGCGTGAGCTCTGCTGTCAGCACAGCCCGGGGCCGGGATCTGCAGGCAGGATTCGGCAGGCACCGGGCAGGGGGTCGTGGGGCCGGGGAGAGCAGCGGCAGGACGGGGCGCCCAGGCTCCCCTTGCCAGGAACCCTGATTTGCTGGCCAAGGGTCGGTGGCACACGGGGCAGCGCGGACTGCTGGGTCTGCTAATCGGCCATCCATATGCTGAGCTCTGCTCCCGCTCTGCTCCCCGGATTACCGCTCGCAGGCAGCGCTTGGCAAACATCCCGCCGGTGGGACCGGGAGCGGGTGGGCCGGATCCTGCCCCCAGCTGAACCCTGCCCGCGGCCCCTCTGGCCGGCAAGGAGCGGGCTGGGGGCTGCTGGGGGGCAGCGGGGTTCCGCAGGGCTCGATGGGGTTCTGCGGAGCTCTGGGCTGCGCTGGGAGCTGCAGGGTGAGCTCGGACCCCCAGTGCTTCGCCAGCACCACCCCAGCCAGCAGCACACCAGCGCTTCGGCCCTTAATCTGCGGGGTCCGAGGGGAGAGGAAGGAGGCTAATGCGCTTCTGCTAATCGCCAAAGCACCGCGCTATAGCTGCCGGAGCGAGTTTTCTCCGCAGCCCACCGGCTGCAGGCACCGTGTGCTGGGTGCCCCCCGCCCCAGACCACCACCCTGCCCACCGCCTGCGCTGGGCTGGGGGACAGGTCTCCCCTGCCCCCAGGCTGGCTGCTTGCCTGGGGAAACGTTTCAGGCCACGGGGAAGGATCAGACCGGCATGTTGTGAACACCAAGAGCTGCTGGGCCAGCTCAGCTGCCCCTGGCAACCCGGCACCCGGGGTTGGATCGGTCAGGAGGGACCCCCGCTCCACAGAGCTCATCCCCGCTGGGGTACCCAGGGGAGACGGGCTTCCCTGGAGAAAGGGCTGCTGAGCTGATGCTGCAGGGAGAGGATGCAGGCAGCAGGGAGGGTTTTCGCTCTCATTGGCCCTGAGCAGCAGTTGTGCCTTGGAGCAGCGTCGGGGGCTCACGGATAAACCCCCTCCCTGCTTGTCCTGCGTGTGCCCAGCCGCACTCTTTCATGTGAGTCTCTTAATTCCATTACATGCTTGGAGGGATTTTGCTCCGGCACGCTCGCACGCACACGCACCACGCTCATGACTGGAAGGAATCCAAGGCTGGGAGATGCTGCCCGAAAGGGTGACGGGCCCAGCAACGCGCCCGTGCCTGGAAACGGGCGGCTTGCGGGGAAATGATCTGGCAGCTGCGACATGCAGCAGGTCCCAGGCAAAAGATGATGAAATCACTCAAAACTAGCTTGTAGAAATAACCTCCTCCCTTTCTCCCGAAATGTAAAAATCCTGATAAATCCCCAGCGCGCAGGGACAACACAGAACCGCTCCCAGAGACCTGATCTCTGCGTCCTTCTCCCCTGGCCGCGGTTCACGTCTCGCTCGCGGAGTTCTCTCCCGCTGCATGTGCGGGGCTGTGCTGGGACCCCAAACGCAGCCGGCTCGGGGGAGCAGCCAGCCGCTATCCCGGGCTGCGTGGGCACTGCGTGTATGGCAGCACCAGCCAACGTGGTGGGTGCAGGAGCCCGGCCCTGAGCTGGGACGTGGACCCTCTAGCACCGGGCTGCTCCCCCCGACCCAGACTTGTTGCTGACGGTGGTGGCGTACGGGCGCAAAAGGATTCGGCAGCCGGAGCCTCCACAACCTCACCCATCAAAGAAGGGAGGAGCGGGTGCGCCCTGGGCTGTGTGGCTGGCACCTGGCCCTCGGCACCCATCCTGTCCCCAGAGCTCGGGCAGACGGTGCCGCGCACGGGTCGAGCAGCGCAGCTCCCAGGACACGAGGGATGCTGACAGAAAGATGGAGCAGAGCCCAGCGATGCCCCGGCGCCTGCTCTGCCTGCCCTGCAGGCCCCTTTTCCAGCAAGGCCGTGCCAGCTCCTGCCCAGTCTCCCCGCATGGGCCCCGGCTCCTGTGCCGGGACAACCTGTGCGGGAACCCCAAGAAAAGCGAGCTCTGGAGAATTTGCCCAGGTTGGGAGCGACACGCGGAGCGGGAGCCGTGCTGGGAGGAACGTGCCAGGCGCGACTTGGCGTGTGCTTCCCTCGTGGCGGCACATGCCCGCTCCAGGCGGGCACACGGCCACGCAGCGCTCCCGCAGACGGGCACGCCACGTCCCCACCCCCGCGCCACCCACACTCCGAGCCAGCTTCTGCGTGGTGGCATCCTTCGGCTGGGGAGGGAGGGATGGAGGGATAGAGGGAAGGAAGGGAGGGAGGGAGGGAGGGAGGGATGGAGCGCTGGAGGGACGGCGGGACGGCGGGCG